>CAUYQU010101217.1:0-83091 GCA_963574635.1 Cheracebus regulus | reverse complement strand
GATCCCCAGTAGGAGGAGAGGCATTCTGATTTCGGGTGTTCTCAGCCTTTTTGCACTGGTTTCTTCCCATTTGTGTGGATTTATCCACCTGTCGTCTTTGTAATTGCCGACTTTCAGATTGGGTCTCTGAGTGGACGTCCGGCTTGTTGGTGATGAAGTTTTTTCTGTTTCTTAATTTTCCTTCGGGGGGCGCCTCTTCCCCACAGAGCTGGGCCTTCCCGGGTTCAGCTGTGCTTTCTCCGTCCTCAGCGCTTCCAATTGCTGTTCTCCTTGTGGGGATGGGACCAGTGGAGCCCTACTAAAAGGGCAACCAGTCCCGTACACTCCGCACCGAGAAGCGCCGCGCCGGCCAAAAGAGTCGCGCTGGTGACCCATGTGGCTCCTTTGCCGGGAATCTCCCAATCTGTGGGCATCAAAAACTCATCTGCAATTGCGGCATCCATTCGCTCTCTGCGCTTTCACTGGGAACCACAATCCTGAGCTGCTGCTACGTGGCCATCTTGGATCTCTCTGCACCCGGTGATGAAGTTTTTCTGTTTCTTAGTTTTCCTTTGGCAGACGCCCCTTCCCCACAGAACCGGACCTTCCTGGGTTCTCTGTGCTTGCTGTGAAACTCTCAGTCCTCAGCGCTTCCAATTGCTGTTTTCCTTGTGAGGATGGGACCAGCTGAGCCCGTCCGTCCTGTACACTCCGCACCGGGAAGCGCCGCGCTGGGGCACCGGCAAAACAGCCACGCCGGCCAAAAGAGTCGCGCTGGCGACCCGTGTGGCTCCTCTGCCGGGAATCTTCCGGTCTGTGGGCAACAAAAATTCGTCGGAAAGTGCGGTGTCCACTCGTTCTCTGCGCTTTCACTGGGAGCTACATTCCTGAGCTGTTGCTATTCGGCCATCTTGGATCTCTCCTCCCAGTCTGTGTCTTTTAATTGGGGCATTTAGCCCATTTACATTTAAGGTTAATATTGTTATGTGTGAATTTGATCCTGTCATTATGATGCTAGCTGGTTATTTTGCCCATTAGTTGATGCAATTTCTTCATAGTGTCAATTATCTTTACAATTTGGTATGTTTTTACAGTTTACTGGTACAAGTTTTTCCCTTCTACTTTTAGTGCTTCCTTCAGGAGCTCTTATAAGGCAGGACTGGTGGTGACAAAATCTCTCAGTATTTGCTTGTCTATAAAGGATTTTATTTCTCCTTTGCTCATGAAGCTTAGTTTGTCTGGATCTGAAATTCTGGGTTGAAAATTCTTTTATTTAAGAATGTTGAATATTGGCCCTCATGCTCTGCTGGCTTGTAGGGTTTCTGCAGAGAGATCCACTATTTGTTTGATGGGCTTCCCTTTGTGGGTAACTCGACCTTTCTCTCTGGCTGGCCTTAACATTTTTTTCTTCATTTCAACCTTGGTGAACCTGACGATTATGTGTCTTGTGGTGCTTTTCTCGAAGAGCATCTTTATGGTGTTCTGTGTGTTTGCTGAATTTGAATACTGACCTGTCTTACTAGGTTGGGGAAGTTCTCCAGGATAATATGCTGAAGTGTGTTTTCCAACTTGGTTCCATTCTTCCTGTCACGTTCAGGTACACCAATCAAATGTAGTTTTGGTCTTTGCACATAGTCCCATACTTCTTGGAGGCTTTGTTCATTCCTTTTCATTCTTTTTTGTCTAATCTTGTCTTTATGCTTTATTTCATTAAGTTGATCTTCAATCTCTGACATACTTTCTTCCACTTAATTGATTCAGTTATTGATAGTTGTGTATGTTTCATGATGTTCTCATGCTGTGTTTTTCAGCTCCATCAGGTCATTTATGTTCTTCTCTAAATTGGTTATTCTAGTTAGCAATTCCTCTAACCTTTTTTCAAGGTTCTTAGCTTCCTTGCATTGGGTTAGAACATGCTCCGTTAGCTCAGAGGAGTTTGTTATTACCCACTTTCTGAAGCCTACTTCTGTCAGTTTATCAAGCCTATTCTCCATTCAGTTTTGTTCCCTTGCTGGCAAGGAGTTATGATCTTTTGGAGGAGAAGAGGCATTCTGGTTTTTGGAATGTTCAACCTTTTTGCACTGGTTTTTCCTTATTTTCATGGATTTATCTACCTTTGGTCTTTGATGTTGGTGACCTTCGGATGGTGTTTTGTTGTGGATGTTCTTTTTGTTGATGTTGATACTAATCCTTTCTGTTTGTTAGTTTTCCTTCTAACAGTCAGGCCCCTCTGCTGCAGGTCTGCTGGATTTTGCTGGAGGTCCGCTCCAGACCCTGTTTACCTAAACATCACCAGCAGAGGCTGCAGAACAGCAAAGATTTCTGCCTGTTCTTTCCTCTAGAAGCTTCATCCCAGAGGGATCTGCCAGATGCCAGCCAGAGCTGTCCTGTATAAGGTGTCTGTTGACCCCTGCTGGGATGTGGCTCCCAGTCAGGAGGCACGGGGGGTCAGGGACCCACTTGAGGAGGCAGTCTGTCCCCTAGCAGAGCTCCAGCGCTGTGCTGGGATATTCACTGCTCCCTTCAGAGCTGGAAGGCAGGAATGTTTAAGTCTGCTGAAGCTGTGCCCACAGTCACCCATTCCCCAGGTGCTCTGTCTCAGTGAGATGGGAGTTTTATCTATAAGTCCCTGAAGGGGGCTGCTGCCTTTCTTTCAGAGATCCCCTGCCCAGAGAGGAGGATCTAGAGAGGCAGTCTGGCTACAGTGGCTTTGCCAAGCTGTGGTGGGCTCCACCTAGTGTGAACTTCCTGGTGACTCTGTTTATGCTGTGAGGGGAAAACCACCTCCTCAAGCCTCGGTAATGGTTGATGGCCTTCCCTACACCAAGCTGGAGCATCCCAAGTTGACTTTACACTGTTGTGCTGGCAGAGAATTTCAAGCCAGTGGATCTTAGCTTCCTTGGCTCCATGCAGGTGGGATCCACTGAACTAGACCACTTGGCCTCCTGGCTTCAGCCCCCTTTCCAGAGGAGTGAATGGTTCTGTCTTGCTGGTGTTCCAGGCACCACTGGGGTATGAAAAGAAACTCCCACAGCTAGCTCGGTGTTTGGCCAAACAGCTGCCCAGTTTTATGCTTGAAACCCAGGGCCCTCATGGCGTAGGCACCTGAGGGAATCTTCTGGTCTGTGGGTTGTGAAGACCACGGTAAAGTGTAGTATCTGGGCTGAAGTGAACTACTCTTCAGGGCACAGTCCCTCACGGCTTCCCTTGGCTAGGGGAGGGAGTTCCAGAACCCCCTTGTGCTTCTCAGGTGAGGCAACACCCTACCCTGCTTCTGCTTTGCCCTCTGTGGGCTGCCCCCACTGTCTAACTAGTCCCAATGAGATGATCCGGGTACCTCAGTTGGAAATGCAGAAGTCACTTGCCTTCTGCATTGATCTTGCTGGGAGCTGCAGACCATAGCTGTTCTATTTGGCCATCTTGCCAGCCACCACCATTTTTTTTCTTTCTTTTTTTTGAAGGCACTGAATTTTGCAGTGGCTGGTATGTAGCATTATTGTGACTAGATCTAACTGGGATGCAAGTTGAGGTAGAAATATTTCAAACGTCCTTAAAAAAATAAGTAACATAGTTCTTCCTGGACTCTTCTTTAATCACAAGCCTCAGATTGATCCCAAAATGACACAAAGCTGCTCTACCTAATACTCACCTCGCAGTAAAGTTGGTCACTCTCCTCTTATAAATTCAGACTTCAAGAACTGGAAGAGACCTGGGTAGTCATGCCCAACCAGTGGGGTTTTGATATAAAGATTTATGCTAATTCACATAATGAGCTGGGGTACGTATTAGTTTCTCAGGGCTGCCATAGCAAATTACTAGAAACTTGGTGGCTTAAAACAACAGAAATTTATTCTGTAACAGTTCTGGAGGTTAGAAGTCCAAAATCAAGGAGCCATGGTCATCAGGGCCACATTCCCTCTGGAGGCTTTAGGGGAAAATCCTCTTTGCCTCTTCCAGCGTCTGGTGGCTCCAGGCTCTCCTTGGTATTTGTTGGCTTGTAGTTGTGTATCTGCAATTTTCGCCTTCATCTTCACATGACCTCCCTCTCTGTGTCTTCTCTTTTTCCATCTCTTGTAAGGACACTCATCATCAGACTTAGGACCTATCCTAATCTGGGGTGGCCTCATTTTGAAACCCTTACCTTGACATCTGTGAAGATCTTTACTTAAATAAAGTCACATTTTGAGGTTCTGGGTGGACATATCTTTCAGGGCCACAGTTCAACTCACTACAGGGTACATTTCCTTTTTGTTATCCTCTGGAATGTTTGGGTAGGATTGGTCTTATTTCTCACCTTAAATATTTGGTAGAAATTGCTAGTAAAGCTGAGACTGGGGTTTCTTTGGTGGAAAAATTTTTAAGTTATATTTTATTATTCAATTTTTTCCTCTACATGTTAGTGAACAACTCTTTTCTGTCTTTTTAGTGGCTACCCTAGAAATTGTAAAACACTTTTTTGACTTACCAAAGTCTAATGTTTGCTTCCCTCCTGCATAATACTTTAAGGCCACTATAATTTCACCTCTTAATTTATGTGACTTTTTGCCATTATTTGAATTTCATATATATTTTAAACACATGGGGCACAATTATTATTGTTTTATATATAAAAATATGTACTTAGACTTACCCGCATTCTCACAATTTTTTTGTTCATATTTGCAATGCCTTTATTATGTCATTATAGACTGTAATAATATAGACAATTATTTAATAACTAGCAATTCCTTTGTTCTTATTTGTAATGGCTATAAAATAATCTTGAAAAGAATATAATAAATGAAAATCACTTAACAGATGTTTACTGTGTGCTAGGAACTCTTCCAGGACTTATTAGAGCTACTGTCTTGCAGAATTAATTCCAGGGGCCATCATTCACAAAGAATACATGAAAATAATGCCCCTGGAGTTGCTTGTAAATTATGCTCCCTAAAGATGTACAAATCAGTGGTCCTAACTGAAGATGACAAGATACAAAAATATACTAGCTTATTATAATTATGTTTAAAATAATTCCTTGTGCCTGGATAAAAATCCCAAAGTGAGCATTTAAAAACACACATAGCCTTAATAGGACTATGGGTGATTTCTTTTACATATTTTTCTCCTTTATAAAACTTTTGAATTAATGTTAAAAATGTAAGTTATTTACCTTCTTCCTTCTGCCTCTAGGTCAGGTCATGCTAAAGTTCTCCCAAACAGGAAGACAAGCAGAGGTTGCATCTGTTGATAAAGGTCTCTTAATGTTAAAACTGTTTTCATAACCTCTTAATCTAATCTCATTATTGCAAGAAATTCTTTCTTAAATTCTAAATGTCTTCAAAATGTAGTATTTAAGAATTGTATGGAATCTTGAAAGTCATCTATTTGAACCACCCAGTTACTGCTTGAATTATCTTCTACAACATTACTTCCAAAGTGTTGCCTAGCTCCTTTTTACTAAAATATAGTTTGTGAACAAGCAGCATCAAAATCACCTGGGACTTTATTAGAAATGCAGAATCAGGCCCTTCCCCAGATCTTCTGAAATAGAATCAACCCTTTAACAAGATCCCCAAGTAATTCATATGCATAGTAAAAGTCAGCAGCACTGGTCTAGACCATGCCCAAGCACTTATAACTATAGGAGCTCATTGCCTGCCAAGGCAATTTATCCCTCATTTGCTCATCTTTTACTATGAGAAAGATCTGCATTATATTGAACCAAAATATTTCCCCCAAATTCCAATCTTGGTTTAAGCCTGAGATACTTTACAGGCGTATAGAATTCCTCTTCTATATGGCAATTCATCAAATACATGAAGAAAAAAAATTATGTCCCATCCCTTTTTCCTCCAATAAACTTGCCTAATTCCTTAATTCTTCCATCACATGGCAAGATTCCAAGTTCTCTCTCATCAAAACACATCTGCTGTGGCTTCAAATCTGGCTCTACACCCATGGAGAGTGGAGAGCAGCATTATCCCATAACCAATGTCCCCCCAAGTGTGTTGAATTAATGACTTCCCTATTATAAGCGATGGCATTCGCATCTTAGAGGAATGTGGTCTCAATTTACTTTGAGGACTTTGTCCAGGTATTGTGGATATTGATTCCTTCAAAGTAACATCAACAAATATCAACTGAAGGGTTTATTTTTATGTGTTCAACACTGTTCTGTGGGGAATTCAAAAATATATAGGTTATTTCTCAAGGAAAGTAAAGACTGGAGAAACAATACATAAATATATCAGGATGTTTTAAATATAGCATAGAATGCCATAATGTGTAAATTAGACCTTAAATACCTGAGGAATTTAGGTAAGGGATACGTCACTATAAGCTGAGGTGACCAAAGAAGAATAGTGATTAAAAGGACATGCACTTTAAGTTGAAAGAGCTTAAGGCGGGGACTCCTGGCTTTGACACTTCTTGCATGTACACGTTAAGAAAACACTTGATCTTTCCGAGCTGTAGCTTCGTCGTCGGTGAAGTGTGAGTAACAACAGTATTTAGCACATAGACTGGTTGTGAGGCAGAGAAGACATATGTGAGGAAGAGGAAGAACAGGAATGGCAGGGTGGGATGCAAGAACTCTGCATGTAGCCGGTGACATGAGTGAGACAGACTAAATTCTGTTATTATTCTGTCCCCTCCAGCTGCCCCTGTAAGAGCCACATCAATTTCAGTTTCTTGTGAGGAAGACATTTAAAACATCTGGGAGGCATTAACAATGGATGAGGCTGCCTTGGGAAGTTGTGCGCTCCAAGACACCACTTGGGGAGTCCAAGCAAAGCCTGGGAAATTGAGTTCCAGGGAATCTGGGGGAGAATTCACACCTGGGAAGGAGGTTGGGCCAAATGACTTGATTCTGTGCTTCTCCATCGGAGAGTTGGGTGAGAACTAGCTCTCTCAATTCAACTAATCTGCATTATTCACTTCTCTTGTAGCCTCTTCAGAAGCAACTTGACTCCTTCCCAGCTCAGGACCCTTGCACCACCATTTATGTTGCTGCCACAGAGCCTGTCCCAGAGTCTGTCCAGGTGAGGCGTTTCTCTGCCTACTCTCTGTAGAGAGGGAATACATGGAGGAGGGGAAAAGAAGGGGGATTCGTTTAGGTGGGAGGAGGGAGAGGATTCGGAAAATAGCTAATAGGTACTAGGCTTAATACCTGGGTGACAAAATAATGTGTACAACAAATCCCCATGACACAAGTTTACCTATGTAATAAACCTGCACAAGTACACCTGAACTTAAAATAAAGTTAAAAAAAAAAAGAGAAAATGTTAAAAACAAATTAAATGAAACAGATTGATGAGTGCTGGACTGGGGAAGGCAGGCCACAGCATGCAGGCATCAAGGAGTCTCTGTGGCCTTGGCTTTCTAGTTTCCATGAAACCCCCAACACCTGCGCACGTGGGACCACCGCTCACCCCCTGCTGGCCAGTGTTTCTCTGAGAGTTGTCCAACGACCACATCAGAATCAGCCAGCATACTTGTTAAAAATAAAGATTCCTGGGGCCTTCCACCTAGGATTCTGTTAAACAAAAATGTCTATGGAGAGCAGACAGAGACCTACATATTTAAAAAAAAGACCCACACCCCAGGTAATTCCGATACTCCCTCAAGTTTAAGAACAGCAGCTGAAGTCCAGGAGTTCTCAACTCCAGCTACAAAACAGAATCACCAGGGAAGCTTTGTAAAAATTCTCATGCCTAGACTCTGCCTGGCCCCATTTAATCAGAATATTTAAGGTTGGATCTCTGCATAGGTGTAAAGCCTAGAAGAGAATATGATGTGCAGCTCAAAATGAGACTTGCCTATCTACCCTATTGCAGGATCAGCAGGAACTAAGTTTACTTCTGACAGAAATCTTTCCTTTACTGAATGAACAGAAATACATTCTGGGCTGAAATCTTTGCTCCACTTGGGCTTTTTCAGAAGAGAGCCCAGGATTATAGAGGCACAAAGATCACACAAATGCCTGCATCCACCTTCGTCTTCAATGCTCCTACCGCACACACACCCAGAAATGCCTGGGCAGTTGTCCTATTTCAAGATAAAATAGATCTTCAACTTGAGGTCCATTCTCAGAACATTGTCATATCCAAGAGGGAAGTAAAAATATAAACCGGACCTCAAAAGCTTCAAAATAATATAGATTTTTACTAATGTTTACTTAAGGACACAAGCAGTATACTATAGTTAACATTTTATGGCAAAACCTCTTAAATTCCCCATTCTCTTCTCTTTGTTTCTTGGACTTTCCTTACCCTATGAGAGATCTTTGCACATAATCCTCTTCTCCCCTCCCTTCCTCTCTCCTGCCAATATCACTTTTCTCCTCTCCCTTTGAGTCCCACTAGGCTTTTTAAAAACTCAATAATTTACAACTCTCTCAGCTTCCCCAGATTGTGAACCTGCCTAACAGCAAAACAAATGGTTTTCCTTACAAGAGAATGGAAGGGGAGAGGGCAAAGACGGAGACAGAGCCCTGAGTGCTGATCTTCAGATCATGCTCCCAGTGATGGCGTGCTTATGCTTAGCAGGGAGCTGTGGCCCTTGTTGCAGGTGGGGAAGCAGTGTGGGAACCCAGGTGCTGCCCCCGCAAGGCCCTGTCTGTGACAGACCCTGCCCATGTTGACATGCGACATGATCGCTTAGACCCTTTCCTTTTCCTCAGCAGCGCCGCTTTCATTTGTATCCTGTGAAGTGACTATCCAGTCCCTCCACTGACAGACTTTTGCTTTGTCCCCAGGAAACAAATTCCATCACAGTCTATGCTAGTGTGACACTTCCAGAGAGCTGACATCAACGACCCAACAAAAGGACTTTCTGAAGGAAAATGGAGAAACCAAAACAAACACTGAACTTGGCCCCGGGCCAAAGTTTCCTCTGACAGACACGCTACACATCTGTACCCTTCTGGGATCAATTCCCTGGTGATATTTCTTCCACATGCATCTGTGAAACGAACAAGGAAGTGAGGCTTCCCAAGAATTTAGCTTGCTCTGCAGTGGCTGCAGGCGTAGAACAGAGAAGTACTTGATAACAGCTTTGCATCCTTGTGTTGTGGCAGATGAAATGGGTAGTGATGTGAGTTCAGACTTTGGGCAGCTTGCTCTTGGCTGGAATTGGATAATAAAAACCAGAGACTGAAAGCCATCTGAGTACCTATCTCAGTGGACCACCAGTCACAACGTCTGGAAAAGTTTACATTTTGACTGTCTTTACTTTGTTCTGGGAGCTGATCATGACCACTTGCAGACCTGATCAAGCTTCTGTGCCTCAGTTTCTCTCTCAGGATAAAGAGTGAATAGAGGAAGGGTGAATTTCTTATTATATGTATAAACACTCTGATATTATTGTATTAAAGAAGCTAAGAATATCATTATTTTATTTGCAAAATCCAGAAGCTAAAGAGTCAATAAACAGAAAGAATGATTTTTGAGATCTCTGAGTTTTGAACAGTGGACTGGAAACCATGTAAGAGCCTTAAATGTACAGTTCTGTGCAAATGGTAATCAGTTTCGAGGAAAAAAGTAGCAAATGTTTGGTGGTGCTGTTACAAAGGAGCTTGGAATACTCAGAGGAACTTGTTTCAGGGTGATTTTCCACTTCTCAAAATGATGTTTAAATCCCAGTTCTCTGTTTATTCCCTTGAACCACAAACCCGGAGCCTCAGCTAAGACTCTCTGCAAACAGGTTCCAAACCTATTTTATATCCAGGGCTTCAAGGGTTATTGGAGGTCAAGGTCTTTCTTAGGCACTTTCTACTCCCTGCATACCTCCCCTCACACGAAATGTATCTTCTAGTAGAAAGTTAAGTTATTTTGGTCTAAGAGCTTCAAATCATTGAATGTTCAATAACTTATTTTGCAGGCTACAAGCAGAAAGAGCCTATTTTAGTAAAGTCCTATTTTCTTCCTATTCTCTGCTTTCAGGCAGGCTGCCCTTAATTTAAGCCCTTCCTTTTCTTATTGGTTCTTATATAAACTTGGCGAGTACTGTAAGAAATAGCCACTATCGTACCATTGCATAATAAGGGGCACCAACTTCCCAGCTCAAAACTCAGGTCCTTACTGCGTTATATCTCATCTCCTGTATGTGGTCCATTAGCATTGTAAGCCTGTTGCCTAGTATAACCCATGTTTTGGTACCAGCTTCTGTAATAGAGTTCTTAGTTGCAATCAATAGAAACTGGCTTTGGCTTTTTTATGTAGAAAAGGAAGCTATTGAAAAGATGCTGACTTCGTCCAGTAACTGCTAGAAGGTTCTGTAAAACCATGCTTTGAAAGTGAGGTGGAAAAGAGGAGACTAGGCTATGGCTGGTCCACAGCCGAAATTACAAAACCAGTCCAGGGATGGTGATCCTGTCCTTGGACAGCCACTGACCCCAGCACTAGGCATAGACTCAACCACTGCCTCACTCTCTCTCCTGGACTTGGAAACTTGGCATCACTGTTACTGCTGCACTGTCTGCCATGAAAATGAATTCTCCAGGGTTCCTTCTTTATCTTTTCATCTCTAGCTTACAATTCAAAGTCTGGGATTGATTGACCAATCCTAGATCACACATCCATGTCCTATCTCCAAGGGAGGTTGGGAATTGAATATCTGGCATTTTCCACTTTCACTTCTTATGAGTTAGGGAATTCTAGAAATAATAGAAGTGGGATTCAGGTGGTAGGAGACAAAAAGCTTCACAATTAACCACTAAGCCACCCTTGTATAACCTTAGCCTCATTCGCTGTCTATGCTCAAGACTGTGGAGCTACTAATGAAGATTTGTAAACCCTGGGGTTATGAGCACTCATTCCTTTACTACAGCTCAGATTACTCTAGAAGCTCAGCTCCTAGCATTTGGGTTTTTCCAGTAGCTGAATTTTACCTGATGGAAAGGCAGAAACAAAGGGTAAAGAAAAGGCTATCACTTCTAAGTTTCCTGAACCCCTGGGCTCAAGACCTCAAGAACCACCCTCCACAGAGGGTGGTACGTGCTGGCTGAGAAGCTACTGTGAATTGATTCTTCTTCTGAAGTTTATGTTTCTAATTTTTGGAGATGAATAAATTACAGCCAGTCCATCAGAACCTCACTGGGAAGGGAGCCTTTCGGGCACCCGCCTAACAGCACTGGCATTATGCCTTCACCCCTAGACCATGGTTACAAAGTGGGGAAACAACCCCTTTTGGTGATACACTCACCACTCTCTCGTTTCCCCAAATGGCACTGTGGGAGTGGTGAGTAGCAAGCAGGAGCTTGCCTTTTCCTCGGGCTTAAAATAATAAAATTGAAATTTCAGTCTGTTTTCCCCGTGTTTCCCCTCTAATGCTGTTTTCTTTTGACCAAGCATGTCTGAATTCTAGAGAAGTCAGGAGGAACACACCCATTCTCGGTTTGAAGGGACTGATGTTCTGAAATACAACTGGGCACAGACCCAGGCTCTTCAGGACGCTTCCTCCAGTCACACAGTGGGGATGTGATTGTTACAGGGGGTGGTGTGTGCTGGCTGAGAAGCTACTGTGAATTGATTCTTCTTCTGAAGTTTATGGTTCTACTTTTTGGAAATAAATAAATTACAGTCAGTCCATCAAGGAAATTGTACTTTTGTCTTGTGTTTCCTAAAGGATTTATAACACAGTAGTATGGCATGACATGTTTGCTGGCCGTGTGTCTCCATGTCATAGTTATGAAATGCTGAAGGAGGCAGATTTGATCAGAAAGGATGTGAGGTTGTCCCTTTTCTGGGAGTGGACAAGGGTTAGCTTGGCATCCCCTTCACCAAAGGTCAGGAAACACCCTCCACATGGAGACCTGTGTTGAAAGGACTGTTTACTTTTTGTCACTTCCAGAGTAATTCCCTTCCCTGAAGTCCGCCAAATTCCCCCTGTGGACAAAATCTAGAGCAGCGTTTCTCAACTGCGGCACTATTGACATTTGGAATTGGATAAATTTTTCTTGTGGGGCTGTCCTGTGCACTGTAGAGTGTTTAACAGCACCCCTGGCCTCTGCCCACTGGATGCCATAGCACATGCCCTGTCCTTGATTGTGACAATCAAGTATCTCCAAACACCAAATGTTCCCTGCTTGGCAAAATCTCCCCCAGTTGAGAACCACTGATCTGGAGATATGCTGGCCCCCTGGTGAGCTTTGAGAAGACTAAATACATTTCTATATACTAAGAAGTAGATCTGCCAAAGGTGACCACCTGGTCACTTAAGCATGGCCCAAATCTGCCAGTAACACCCAAGGTTACCTAAATGTTAGAATTACCTGGGTAACTTTTTAAAATACTGATGCCCAAATCTAACCTGAAACCAAAATGAGATCTGGGTTGAGATCTATAGAACTACCGCCTTAGAGATTGTACCACACAAAGGATTTTGTAATGAGTTCCACATACCAGCCACAAGAGGGTGATATAGCAACACAACCCACCCAACCTCAGCATCCCTGCCACTCCCTCCTATCTACAGGATGTGGACTGTCACAGACTGGCTGAAACTGTGGCTGGTTTTCAGCTCTTACAGGCTGAAAGGAGATAAGGAGGCCAATGTGGATTGATGACAGGCTCTACAAGGTTAACTGTATTAAGTTTATTTCACAGAAGACTTCAATGCTTCACTCATTCAGCAAATAGTTATTAAGTTCCTACTAAGTGTTCGAGCTTGTCATCTAGCAGGAGATACAAAGAACACAGGCAACTGAAATACTATGATAGGCAACCAATTACTATGTGCTCTACTGAGAGCCATTGGAAAATAAAAGATGATGATGTTGATAATTACACTGGTGTGTGGGGAGGGTGGGAATGGCAGTTCGGAGGCAGGATTGTCTTGTAGCTCTCACTCGGACGACCATGTTTGGAGACCCATATCGTGAACTTTTGCTCCAAGAACCACTACAAGAACATACCAGGAAAGCTGAAAGAATTCACAGACCCTTTGAAAGAAGTGGGTTGCCACTCCAAACTCTGTGAGATAGCTGAAAAAATGTGAGTGCCTAAAGTGTGAGAGTGGGAAAGTCTATCTCCGAACACACATCCTCACTGGGGAAACCTGAAAATCCAGATCACGGGAGAAGGATTTAACTTTACCTAGAGCAGAAATGAATTTAGAGAGCCAAACAAAATACAAAAGTAGAAGAAGCAATGGGAAGAGCCCTGTAGGCACTCCTGGTCCCCCAGAAAGTCCAGAGAAGTCATTTCTGACTTTAATCTCACAGGGTTCCTTGAGGAGGGCTGCCAGTGGAATCAGGGAAGGGCCACAGGGAGAAGGAAACTTCCAGTTGAACTTTGTAATAATTTTGACTGAGTACAAATTGTCCTGGCCAAAATCTGTGGGGATGAACCGAAAGTGCAGATACTATCACAGAAGCCACAGCAGGCAGGGAGGGATGAGGCCTGAAAGCCCTGCTTGCCTTCTCAGCAGAAAGGCTGGTAGCCCAGGGCAAGATCTCAGCCCTGCATATCAGAGGCCTGGCTATAAATTTGGCTCTGTTGGCTATTGGGGGAGCATGGCAGGAGTGAGACTGGCCTTGCTAGCTGTGTGGGAGTGGGGTGAGGTCTGTCACCACTGGCTTTCCCCCCACTTCCCTGGCTACCTGTACAAAGCAGCAGAGGCAGCCATAATCCCCCTGGGAACATAACTCCATTGGGTTGAGAACCACACCCCCATACCCCACAGTTGCTACAACAACCCCTGCCCAAGGATAGTCTGAGTTCAGACGTCCTTGAGCTCAGACTCTGCCCCTACCTGATATTCTATCTCTGCCCACCCTGGTAGCTGAAGACAAAAGACATAATCTTATGGGAGCCCTATGGCCGTGCCCATCACCTGAGGAACACAAATACATATATAGGTGACTTTAGAACAAGCTTGTATTTCCCCTATACTGCTGCAGCCGATGCTGTCTTGAAATCATCACCTCCTGGATGGAGGCCAATCAAGTCAAGCCATTAGAGCAACTCATAACAAAACAGCCCTGCCCCAAGGAAGGAGAAAACAACAGCAATTTCACCACTTGTAAGCATCCTGGCTAACCAGAAGTCCTGAGTCTGTCCATGTGACAAGTTAGCATAACCAGCATTTGAGAAAACCCATGCACTAAACAAAACTACAACCAAAGACTCTCACAGCATTCACTTCACTCCCCTGCTACCTCCACTGGAGTAGGTGCTGGTATCCATGGCTGAAAGACCTGAAGATAGATTCCAACAGGGGACTCTTTGCAGACACTCCCCAGTACAAACTGGAGCCTGGTAGCTTCCCTGGGTGACTAGACCCAGAAGAGCAATAACAATCACTGCAGTTCAGCTCTCAGGATGCCCCATCTCTAGAGGAAAGGGGAGAGCACCACGTCAAGGGATTACCCATAGGACAAAAGAATCTGAACAGCAGTCCTTGAGTCTCAGACCTTTCCACTAACATAACTGACCCAAATGAGAACCAGAAAAACAATTCTGGCAATATAATTAAACAAGGTTCTATAACACCCCCAAAAGATCACACTAGCTCACGAGCAATGGATCCAAACCAAGAAGAAATCTCTGAATTGCCAGAAAAAGAATTCAGAAGGTCGATTATTAAGCTTCTCAAGTAGGCACCAGAGAAAGGTGAAAACCAACTTAAAGAAAATTTTTAAATAATACAAGATATGGACAAAAATACTGTAGAGAAATAGATATTATATATTAAAAAATAACTTCTGGAAATAAAAGACATGCTTATAGAAATGCAAAATACACTGAAAAGTTTTAACAATAGAGTTGAACAAGTAGAAGAAAGAATTTCAGAGCTCAAAGACACTGCTATTGAATTCAACCAATCCAACACAGACAAAGAAAATTTTTTTTAATGAACAAAAGCCTCCAACCAATTTGGAATTATGTTAAATGACCAAACCTAAGAATAAATTTGTGTTCCTGAGGAAGAAGAGAAATCTAAAGTTTGGAAAACTTATTTGAGGGAATAATTGATGAAAACTTCCCTAGCTTTGCTAGAGATCTAGACATCCAAATATAAGAAGCTCAAAGAACACCCAGGAAATTCATTGCAAAAAGATAATTATCTAAGCACATACTCATCAGGTTACCTAAAGTCAAGATGAAGGAGAGAATCTTAAGAGCTGTGAGGCAAAAGCATCGGGTAACCTATAAAGGAAAACCTATAAGATTAACAGCAGATTCCTCAGCAGAAACCCTACAAGTTAGAAGAGATTGGGCTCCTATCTTTAACCTGCTTAAATGAAGTAATTATCCTTACTTTAGCCCCCTTAAATGAAATAATTACCCACTGAGAATTTTGTATCCAGCAAAACTAAGCTTCATAAATGAAGGAAAGATAAAATCTTTTCCAGATAAGCAAACGCTGAATTCATTGCTACCAAGAGAATTTGCCACTACAAAGAAAGCACTACAAGAACTGCTAAAAAGAGTTCTCAACCTTGGAACAAAACCCAAAAATACACCAAAATAGAACCTCCTTAAAATAAATCTCACAGGACCTATGAAACAATAACGCAATTTAAAAAACCCCCAAGACATTCAGGCAACAACTAGCACAATGAGTAAAATAGTACCTCATTTCTCAATACTAACATTAAATGTAAATGGCCTAAATGCTCCACTTACAAGATCCAGAATGGTAGAATGAATAAGAATTCACCAACGAAGTATCTGCTGTCTTCAAGGGACTTGCCTAACACATAAGGACTGACATAAACTTAAGGTTAGGGGGTGGAAAAATATATTGCATGCAAGTGGACACCAAAATTGAGCAGGAGTAACTATTCTTATATCAGACAAAACAGACTTTAAAGCAAGAATAGTCCAAAAAGAGCAAAGAAGGACATTATATAACAATAAAAGGACTAGTCCAGCAGAAAAATATTACAGTCCCAAATAGATAAGCACCTAACACTGGAGTTCCCAAATTTATAAAACAATCACCAGTAGATGTAAGAAATGGGATTGTCAGGAACACAATAATAGTAGGGGACTTCAATACCCCACTGACAGAACTAGAAAGCATCAAGACAGAAAATAAACAAAGAAACTATACCCTAGAACAAATGGGCTTAACAGATATTTACAGAACATTTTACCCCACAACTAATATACATTCTACTCATCAGATCATGGAATAGTCACCAAGATAGACCATATGATAGGTCGTAAAGCAAGTCTCAATAAATTTGAGAAAATCAAAATGATAACAAATACTCTTTCAGACCACAGTGGGATAAAATTGGAAATCAACTCCAAAAGGAACTCTCAAAACTATGCAAATATATGGAAATTAAATAATCCACTCCTGAATTATCTTTGTATCAGCAATGGAATCAAGATAGAAATTTAAAAATTATTTGAAATGAATAATAATAGTAACACAGCCTATCAAAACTTCTGGAATATAGTAAAAGCAGTGCTAAGAGAAAAGTTCATAGCATGAAATGCCTACATCAAAAAGTCTGAAAAAGCACAAATAGACAATCTAAGGTCACATCTCAAGGAAACAGAGAAACAAGAACAAACCAAACACAAATCTACCAAAAGAAAAGAAACAACCAAGATGAGAGAAGAACTAAATGAAATGAAAACAAACAAAAAACAGTACCCAAAGACAGATGAAACAAAAACCTTGTTCTTTGAAAAGAGAAAGAAAATGGATAGACCATTAGTAAGATTAACCAAGAAGAGAGAAGATCCAAATAAGCTCAATTAGAAACAAAATGGGAGCTATTTTAACCAATACCACAGAAATATAAAAGATCATTCAAGGCTATTATGAACAACTTTATGTGCACAAACTAGAAAACTGAGAGGAGATGGATAAATTCCTGAAAATATACAACCCTCCTAAATTAAGCCAGGAAGAAATAGAAACTTTGAACAGACCAATAACAAGCAGCAAGATAAAAATGGTAATTTTAAAATTGCCAACCACAAAAAAGTCCAGGACCAGATGGATTCAGTTGAATTATACCAGGAATCAAAGAATTGGTACCAATCTTATTAAAACTATTCCAAAAATAGAGAAAGAGGAAATCCTTCTTAAATAATTCTATGAAGGTAGTATCACCCTAATACCAAAACCAGGAAAGGACATAACACAAAGAAAGAAAACTACAGACTAATATCCCTGATGAACATAGATGCAAAAATCCTCAACAAAATACTAGCTAACTGAATTCGACAGCATATCAGAAAGATAATCCACCATGATCAAGTGGGTTTTATACCAGGGATGCAGGGGTGATTTAACATACACAAGTCAATAAACGTGATATACCACATAAACAGAGTTAAAAATAAAAATCATATGATCATCTCAATTGATGAGAGAAAGCATTTGACAAAATCCGGCATGTTTTCATGATTAAAACCCTCAGCAAAATCAGCATAGACAGGACATAACTTAAGGTAATAAAAGCCATCTATGACAAACCCACAGCCAACATTATACTGAACAGGGAAAAGTTGAAAGCATTCCCCCCTGAGAAATGGAAGAAGGCAAGGATGCCCAGTTTCACCACTTCTAGTCAACCTAGTACTAGAAGTCCTAGCCAAGTAATCAGACAGGGGAAAGAAATTAAAGGCATCGAAATTGGTAAAAAGGAAGTCAAACTGTCACTGTTCACCAATGGTATGATTGTGGAAAGTATTAAACTCTACTGATCCAAAGAACTCCTAGATGTGATAAATGAATTCAGTAAAGTTTCAGGACACAAAATCAATATACACAAACCAATAGCACTGGTATACGTCGATGGTGACCAAGCTGAGAATCAAATCAAGAATTCTACCCCTTTTACAATAGCTACAAAAAAATTAAAATACTTAGAAATATATCTAACCAAGGAGGTGAAAGATCTCTAGAAGGAAAAGTAAAAACACTGCTGAAAGAAATCATAAACAATGCTAACAAATGAAAATACATCTTATGCTCATGAATGGGTAGAATCAATGCTGTGAAAATGACCATACTGCCAAAAGCAATCTACAAATTCAATGCAATTCCCATGAAAATACCATCATCATTCTTCACAGAACAATCTGTGTTAGAGATTGTATTAGAGAATACAATCCTAAAATCAGTATGGAACCAAAAAAGAGCCTGCATAGCCAAAGCAACACTAAGCAAAAAGAACAAATCTGGAGGCATCATATTACCTGACTTTAAACTATACTACAAGGTTATAGTCACCAAAACAGCATGGTAATGGTGTAAAAATGGGCACATAGACCAATGAAGCAGAACAGAGAACGCAGAAATAAAGCCAAATACTTACAACAAACTGATAATTGACAAACAAAAGCAAATAAAAACATAAAGTAGGGAAAGGACATCCTATGCAACAAATGGTACTGGGCTAATTGGCAAGCCATATGTAGAAGAATGAAACTGGATCCTCATCTCTCACCTTATACAAAAATCAACTCAAGATGGATCAAAGACCCAAAAATGGATCAAAGACCTAAATGTAAAACCTGAAGCCATAAAAATTCTAGAAGATAGCATCACAAAAATGCTTCTAGACACTGGCTTAAGCAAAGGCTTCATGACCATGAACCCAAAAGCAAATGCAATAAAAAGAAATAAACAGGACTTAATTAAACTAAAAACCTTTTTCACAGCAAAATAAATAATTAGCAGAGCAAACAGACAACCCACAGAGTGGTAGAAAAATCTTCGAAAACTATGCATCTGACAAAGGACTAATGTCACACCCCAAGGAATCTACAAGAAACTCAAACAGATCAGCAATAATAATAATAACCTTATCCAAAAGTGGGCTCAGAACATGAATAGATAATTCTCAAAAGAAGATATACAAATGGCCAATAAATATGAAAAAATGCTCAACATCACTAATAATCAGAGAAATGCAAATCAAGATGACAATGTGATACCACCTTACACCTTCAAGAATGGTCAAAATTAATAAATGAAAAAATAATAGATGTTAGTGTAGATGTGGTGAAAAGGAAACACTTTTACACTGCTGATGGGAATGTAAACTAGTACAACCACTATGTAAAACAGTATGGATGTTCCTTAAACACCTAAAAGTAGATGTACCATTTAATCTAGCAATCCCACTACTAGGTATCTACCCAGAGGAAAAGCAGTCATATGAAAAAGACACTTGCACATGCATGTTCATAGAAGCACAATTCACAGTTGCAAAAATATGGAACCCACCCAAATGCCCATCAATCTATGAGTGGATAAAGAAAATGTGGTATATATAGACCATGGAAAGAAGAAGAGAGAAAGAAAGAAAGAAGGGAGGGAAGGAAGGAAGGGAGGGAAGAAAATAATACAGCCTCAAACACTTGAATAAATGGTAGGAATCAGAGTTTTCTATAATAACCCCCACCTCAATGTAGACATCCTTTTCAAGTGGAGGCACTTCGCTTGAGTGACATTCCTAGCCTGGTTTCTCCCTCACTCTTCATTTACTCCACCTCAGCGGGGAGAAGTGCATAAAATGTTTTGTGAGTTTGGGAAGATAACTGAGCAACCTCCATGCAGCCCCTTCTCAGCTGTCTTTCTTGAAACCAGCCTGTCTATAGGAGGCACATATTCTTGTCTGTTCATACCTGTTCACAATGGCAGACTCTACTCACGTTGGGAGGGTTTGCCCATTTGTGGCCTCTTCCTTCTTCTCCTTCTCCTACATCCCCTACCTCCTTCTGATGGTAATCATAGTAATAGTCAACATTTATCCAGTGCTTTCTAAGTGCCAAATATGGTCCTGAGTGTGAATCATGCATTAACTTGCCTAAAACCACATTTGCCAACCAGCTTTATCAATAATAGAGCTGACACTTTTTCTCCATCTGTATGAATCTTCTATTTCAAAACTGATTCCAAATCAGGACTAGAGAAAGTATCATTTGTTGCTCCCTCCCCGAAGCCCCAACATCTTCTCTGGCCAAATTCCCTTGCCAAACATCCTCCATGTCTTCCCTGAACTTCTCTCTCACAACAGTTTCTCAGGTTCCATTGTTAGGTCCAGGTGGCAAGTTGTTGTACATTAAAATCCTTCCTCTTGGGACTTACATACTTTCTCCTAGTGGTTTTCTCTGAATAACCTAATTCCTCTTCTGCATAATAATTTTTCAAATATCTGAAAATAACTGTCATTTCCATGCAACCTGTGATCACCAAAGGAAACCAAAAAACATTTCACTCCCAAATATGATTTTTTGACTTATTTCAAGATGGCTGTTCAGATGACCTGAAGACAGGAATAGCTGTGCAAAGCTGCTTTTGTGGAGGAGATTTGCACCTGAAGGAAAAATATGCATTGGTGAAATAAACAGCCAGGCTTTCTCTGCCCCATCCTGTCTAGATCTAGGAAAGATAGGCTCCTGGGAGTGAGACACTGAAAGTCTGACACCTTCAAGGGGCTGATAGAAACATTCTTCCTGAGAGCTGTGTTGTCCAAAAGACCATCAGGATGAATACATAGTAGGAACGAGAGCATTATTAGTGATACTGGTTTGCAAACCCGGAAGAGACAGTCTCCAATACATGCCTAAGCTAGTGTCTCTTCAAAGAGAAGAAGGATGGTTGGGTATTATGTGACATAGGGTCTATATATATATATATATATATATATATATATATATTTTCCTATCTCTTATAATATCCAATTCACTTTTCTTCCCCACACCCTCCCTTTTTTTTTTTTTTTTTTTTTTTTTGAGACAAGGTCTCACTTTATTGCCCAGGCTGGAGTGAAATGGCATGATCACAAGTCATTGCAGCCTTGAGCTCCCAGGCTAAAGCAATCTTCCTACCTCAGTCTCCCTAGTAGCTGGAATTACAGACACATGTCACCATGCCCAGCTGATTTTTCTACCTTTTGTAGAAACGGTTTTGCCATGTTGCCCAGGCTGGTCTTGAACTTCTGGGCTGTAGCAATCTGCCTCCTTAGCCTTTCAAAGTGCTGGGATTACAGGAATGAGCCACTGCATCTGGCCTCATTTTTCAAAAAATTCAAAATCTCTGTTGAAATTCTCTACAAAGAGTTTTCACCTATCATGTATATGTTTTCACCTATTGTGTATATTTTTTCCCACTACTGTCTTCAACACATTAATTACAGCTATTTAAACATCCTTGCATCCTAATCTAATATCTATAGGTCTGTTTCTAATGTCTTTTTTTCTTTTGATTATCAATCCTATTTTTGTCTGCCTGATATATTTTTAAATATAATGTTGTGCCTTATATATAAAAGAACCAGATATGCTTAAAGTTATACTTTTTTTCACCAGACAGTGTTTTCTTTTCTCTCTGTCAGGCAGATATAAGAAGCTGATCACCTTGTGGCTTTCAGGGATCCAGCTTCATTGGCCTGGATTTCAATTTATGGAAAGCTTAATCTGCCTCTGCTTCACCCTATTGCTTGAAGGTGGTGGCCCTCCTGGGCCTTTGATTAAGATACTGTCAGGCATCCATCTCCTCCATTCTGAAAGATAACAGGAGAGCTAGCCCTTCTTTTCAGAGTTTCTTAGCCCAGACCCTCAGCCTCCCATACTGTATAGCTTCAAAATTTGGCAAATCAACTAAGGGAGAAATCACTATGGTTGGTCTCTTTCATGGTATGCAGGACTGTGAAAGATTTCATTCTGCTTTTAGACGATGTCTGTCTAGACCACCAGACTCCCACACACTCCTAAAACCTAGCATGTGTCCTGTGGGAAAATCAGCCTTGTGTTAGGGACCACCTCAGGTTTCTTAGTCCATTTGTGCTGCTATCACAGAAGACTTGAGACTGGGTAATTTATAAAGAATAGAAACGTATTTTCTCACAGTTCTGGAGCCTGGAAAATTAAAACTCAGGGTGCTGGCA
This sequence comes from Cheracebus regulus, assembly GCA_963574635.1. Classification (NCBI taxonomy): domain Eukaryota; kingdom Metazoa; phylum Chordata; class Mammalia; order Primates; family Pitheciidae; genus Cheracebus; species Cheracebus regulus. Next base: position 61,262 of record CAUYQU010101217.1, on the reverse strand, counting down.
TCTTTTGAGGACCTACTTGCTGCATCCTCACATGGCAGAAGATAGAAGGGTCATAAAGTGTCTTCACATGGCAGAAAAGCAGAGGAGAGTGAATCTATTCCCACAAACCCTTTTTATAATGCCAATTATCCATTCATGAGTGTACAGCCCTCATGACTGAAACACTTCCCATTAGGATCCATCTCCCAACACTGTTGGATTGGGGATTACATTTTCACCATACAAATTTTAAAAGACACTTTCAGACCATAGGAGCTTCCAAATTTTCCCTCTACACTTACACATTCAAGAAAATGTTTACTGTTCTTTCTTCCTCAGCCTAGACTAAGCTCAACATTTAGCTCAGGTCTAGAATCAGCAAATTTCCCCCCAACTCTCCCTCAAGGTAGAAAATGGTTGATGAAGTCAGGTCACCTCAGAAAGGTCTGCCTCTCTGGAATTTGGGCTAATGGTATCCCATTGCTTCCACTTTAAAGGCTCTCTGATGCCTTTGAAAACAAAATTTTTGTAATTCCTCTGGCCTTTTTGTTATTATTATGCTTTAAGTTCTGGGATACACGTGCAGAACGTGCAGGTTTGTTACATTGGTATATGTGTGCCATATCTTGAAGTTGCTTATCAGCTTAAGGAGATTTTTGGGCTGAGATGATGAGGTTTTCTAAATATACAATCATGTCATCTGAAAACAGAGACAATTTGATTTCCTCTCTTCCTCTTTGAATACTCTTTATTTCTTTCTCTTGCCTGACTGCCCTGGCCAGAACGTCCAATACTGTGTTGAACAGGAGTGGTGAGAGAGAGCATCCTTGTCTTGTGCTGGTTTTCAAAGGGAATGTTTCCAGCTTTTGCCCATTCAGTATGGTATTGGCTGTGAGTTTGTCATAAATAGCTCTTATTATTTTGAGATATGTTCCATCAATACCTAGTGTCAGTGAGATGGAAAAATTAACAAGGATATTTAGGACTTGAACTCAGCTCTGGAACAAGCAGACCTAATAGACATATGCAGAACTCTCCACTCCAAATCAACAGAATATACATTCTTCTCAGTACCACATTGCACTTATTCTAAAATTGACCATGTAATTGGAAGTAAAATACTCCTCAGCAAATGCGAAAGAATGAAAATAATAACAAACAGTCTGTCAGTCCATAGTGCAATCAAATTAGAACTCATGATTAAGTAACTCACTCAAAACCACACAACTACATGGAAACTGAACAACATGCTCCTGCATGACTACTGGGCAAATAACAAAATTAAGGCAGAAATAAATAGGTTTTTTGAAACCATTGAGAACAAAGACACAACTTACCAGAATCTCTGGGGCACAGCTAAAGCAGTGTTTAGAGGGAAATTTATAGCACTCTAGGAGTGCTATAAATGCCCTCAAGAGAAAGCAGGAAAGATCCAAAATCAGCACCCTAACATCACAATTAAAAGAACTAGAGAAGCAAGAGCAAACAAATTCAAAAGCTAGCAGAAGAGAAGAAATAACTAAAATCAGAGAAAACTGAAGAAGATAGAGACACGAAAAACCCTTCAAAAAATCAATGAATCCAGGAGTTGTTTTTTGAAAAAATTAACAAAATAGACCACTAGCCAGCATAATAAAAAAGAGAAGAATCAAATAGATACAATAAAAAATTATAAAGGGGCTATCACCACTGATCTCACAGAAATACAAACTATTCTCAGAAAATACTACAAACACCTCTACACAAATAAACTAGATAATCTAGAAGAAATGGATAAATTCCTGGACACATACACCCTCCCAAGACTAAACCAGTTAGAAGTTGAATCCCTGAATAGACCAATAACAAGTCTGAAATTGACACAGTGATTAATAACATACCAACCAAAAAAAAAAAAAAAAACCCAGGCAGGCCCAGACAGATTCACAGCCAAATTCTACCAGAGGTACAAAGAAGAGCTGGTACCATTCCTTCTGAAACTATTCCAAACAATAGAAAAAGAGAGAGTCCTCCCTAACTCATTTTACAAGGCCAGCATGATCCTGATACCAAAACCTGGCAGAGACACAACAAAAGAAAATTTCAGGCCACTATCCCTGAAGAACATTGATGCGAAAATCCTCAATAAAATACTGGCAAACTGAATCCAGCACATCAAAAAGCTTGTCCACCACAATCAAGTCGGCTTCATCCCTGGGGTGGCAGGCTGGTTCAACATATGCAAATCGAAAACATAATCCATAACATAAACAGAACCAATGACTAAAACCACATGATTATCTCAACAGATGCAGAAAAGGTCTTTGATAAAATTCAACATTGCTTCATGCTAAAACTCTTAATAGACAAGGAAACAGTTTTATTTACAATATCATTTAAAAAATACGTAGGAGTAAATTTAACTGAGGAAGTGAAGGATCTGTGTACGGCAAGCTATAAAACATTGATGAAAAAAATTGAAGATGACACAAATAAAATTGAAAGCCACCCCATGTTCATGGATTAAACGAATTAATATTGTTAAAATGTCCATACTACTCAAATCTACAGATTCAATGCTATCCCTATCAAAATTCCAATGTGATCTTCACAGAAATAGAAAAAACAATCCTAAATTCATATGGAACCACAAAAGACCCTGAACAGCCAAAGAGATTTAACAAGAACAAAACGAAAGCATTACACTACAGGATTTCAAAATATATTTCAAAGTTATAGCAGTCACATCACTTGATACATAAAAACAGACACATCAACCAGTGGCATAGGAATGCAAAATGGGAAAAGGATAGTGTCTTCAATCAATGGTGTTGGGAAACTGAATATCTACTTACAGAAAATGAAAATGAACCCTTATCTCACCTTGTATACAAGAATCAACTCAAAATGGATTAAAGACTTAAATGTAAGACCTGCAACTGTAAAACCACCAGAAGAAAACAGGGGAAATGCTCCTTAATATTGGTGTGGGCAGTGATTTCTTAGAAATGATCCCAATAGAATAGGCAACAAAAGCAAAAATAGATAAATGAGATTGCATCAAACTAAAAAGCTTCTGTACAGCAAAGGAAACACTTGAGTGAAAAGACAAACCATAGATTGGGAGAATATACTTGCAATATAATTGGATAAGGAGTTAAAATCCAAAATATATAAGAAACTCAAACTACTCGACAAGAAAACTCAAACAAGAAAACAAGCCTATTAAAAATGGGCAAATGACTTGCATAGACATTGCTTTAAAAAAGACATACAAATGGTCAACAGATACATGGAAAACTGCACAACCTCTCTAATCATAAGAGAAATTGCAAGTTAAAAACACAATGAGCTATCACCTCATACCTGTTAGACTGGCTACTGTCAAAAAGGTTAAAGATAAGTGTTGACAAAGATGTAGAAAAAAGAAATATGTATACACTATTGGTGGTATTGTAAATTTTTACAGACATTTTAGAAGACAGTATGAAGGTTTTTAAAAAGAAAAAATAGAAAATTAACACATGATTCAGCAATCCCACTACTGGGCACATACTCAAAGGAACTGAAATCAGAATATCAAACAGATGTCTGCACTCCCAACTTAAGTGTCTGACAATGCACAAATGGATTTTTTTTGGTGGGGGGACAGAGTCTCACACTGTCGCCCGAGCTTGAGTGCAATGGCACAATCTTGGCTCACTGCAACCTCTGCCTCCCAAGTTCAAGCAATTCTCCTGCCTCAGCCTTCTGAGTAACTGGGATTACACCATGCTCAGCTAATTTTTTTGTATTTTTAGTACAGACAGTGTTTCACCATGTTGGCCAGGCTGGTCTCAAAACTCCTGACCTTGTGATCTGCCCACCTTGGCCTCCCAAAGTGCTGGGGTTACAGTGTGAGCCACTGCGCCCAGTCTAGATTTATAAATGTGGTGCATATACACAATAGAATACTATTCCACCCTTAAAAAAACAAATCTGTCATTTGCAACAGCACGGATGAACCTATAGGTTCATCACTTATGTTAAGTGATATAAGCCAGGCAGAGTCAGACGAATACCATACGATCTTGCTCATACATGAAATCTAAAAGAGATGAATTCATAGAAGTAGAGAGTAGACTAGTGGTTACCAGAGTCTAGGGATTGTGGGGGTGGATGGGGAAAAGGGAGATGTTGGTCAATGGGAACAAAGTTATAGTTAGAAGGAATAAATTCTGGTGCTCTATTACACAGCACAGTGACTATAATAATCATATAGTTTTATGATTACTTCAAAATAGCTAAAACAGAGGATTTTAAATGTTCACCACATTGTAGTTTACAATATGTATAATTATTTGTCAATAAAAATAAAATGAAACTTAAAAAATATTTAAAAGACGCCCCAGAAAACTAGCTCTTCTCTTCTACCATGTGAGGACCCAGAGAGATGTCTTCTTTGAGGAAGGCAGTCTCACCAGACACTTAATCTGCTGACACCTTGATCTTGGACTTCCCAATCTCTAGAACTGTGAGAAGTAAATGTTTATTGTTTACAAGCCACTCAGTTTATAGTATTTTGTTATAGCAGTCCAAACAGACTAAAACACAGAACATCTTCCATTTAGCAGAATTTACTCTGAGCTTACCAAGTACCCCAGCACTTATAGAGAAGTTACTTTCTCAATTTAAAATATTGAGTCTGTAAAGAGCCATTTAAAGGCACCAATGCATTTGTCCAGCAAAGTGTTCTCTCCCTAAGCCCTGGCTGTAGGCTGCACCACTGCCTCTGCAACTGTGACCTTGGCTCCAGCCATCATGCTTCCTCATACACCAGGCGCCAGCCACTGAGTCTGCAGGAGGGTGAGGTGCTCTGCAGGGCAAGAGGAGAATCTGCTAGTTCCCCACGGAATGGTGGCTGCCATTAAATAATCATAAAATGCAAATTTGAAGAAGCTTACAAGGCAATTTTAAAAGATAATTAAAGTAATAAGATCAAAATTAGTTAAAAAGTACATTTCTAGAAAAATAGTCCAGTGATCTGGTATGAGAGACAGATACAGCTAAAAAACTGCAGCTCTGTGCCTATGTCCCAGAAATAATTATTCTATTTATGTTATTGATGATGGTCATGTGACCAATAATATAAATATAGTTTAATATGTGAGTAGTGAGACATAAAATTTTGATTTTATCTCAATAAACATAAATATATTTTAGAAATAACTTTATTTTTGAAATGTTTTTAACAAAACTGTTTTACCAGTTTACCAATATAATAAAAATAGAATTTTCACTCCATATATTAATATTTCAAAAAAATCAAATAACATTAATCAGTTGAGTGTTTCTTTATCCCAAACATCTCCTGGATTGGATAATAAATTATATGTTTACTCTAGGCCAGACGCAGTGCCTCATGCCTGTAATCCCAGCACTTTAGGAGGCCAAGATAGGTGGATACCTGAGGTCAGGAGTTTGAGTCCAGCCTCATCGTGAAACCTCATCTCTATTAACAATGCAAAAATTAGCCAGACATGGAGGTGTGCACCTATAATCCCAGTTACTCAGGAGGCTGAGGCAGGAGAATCACTTGAACCAGGAGGCGGAGGTTGCAGTGAGCCGAGATGACGCCAGTGCACTCCAGCCTGGACAGCAGAGAAAGACTGTGCTTGTTTTGGGACATTCAAGATTCAACTACACAATGAGAAATTCCCACAATAACATTTATGTCAAAAGTCCATCCCGTCTTGGTTTGAACTCTCTGTTCTGGGATGACTACAATTGTTAGGGGGAAATATCTTTATGTTGAACCACAGTACTTTCCTAGAGCAACACTTACGGTTTACTATGGTTTAAACACAAGCCTCTTTGTTTTTCATGACCATGTCCTTGGAGCCACTTTGACACCAAACACCAGCATTTCAAATACCTGGCCATAATTGTCACACTAATCCACTTGATCCCTTAATCACAGCCCCCTCACTAGGTTTTCTCTTTTCCAGGCCAATCAGTCCCAATTCTTTCACTGTTTCTCATATGGAGGTGTTGAACATACCCCTGGAAACAAACCTAGCACTTGATAAATGATCATTTTGTCTGTCTTATTTGTCTGTTCAGTGCCTGATCTTTTACCATCTGTTGCCCTCTGGTGGACAGTTTTCCAGATCATTAATGTTCAAATGGTGTATTATTCATCTGTTAGTGATAATACTATTAAGAACTAACATTTCTGAAAAGTGTATAATGTGCCAAGCACTTTGCTAAGTGTTTTCAGACATGCTTATTTAATCCCCAAAACAAACTTAAGACACTATTATGGCAATTCTTATTTTATGGATGAGGAAAACAAGACTTAGAACAGTTAAGAAACCTGATTACGGTGGCACAGCTGAGGAGTGAAGGCAGTGATCCTTTACCTTTTCTCCCAAGCCTTCATTTACTTGCTTCGCAGTGCCATCTTAGAACTTTATGTTGGTTTTTCATGTAAATTGTGGTTTTCTCCTTTCACTTTCCTTGTGACAGTTTTTTTTTTTTTTTTTTTTTTTTTTTTAACTTTACAATAAAACTTTACATTAATGGGCTGGGCATGGTGGCTCACGTCTGTGATCCTGGCACTTTAGGAGTCCGAGGTGGGCAGATCACCTGAGGTCAGGAATTCCAGACCAGCCTGGCCAACATAGTAAAACCCTGTCTCTACTAAAAATACAAAAATTAGCCAGGCGTGATGGCGCACACCTGTAATTCCAGCTACTTGGGAGGCTGAGGCAGGAGAATCGTTTGAAGTCAGGAGTCAGAGGTTGCAGGGAGCTGAGATCACGCCACTGGACTCCAGCGTGGGCTGCAGAGTGAGACTCCATCTCAAAAACAAATAAACAAAACTTTACATTCATAAACAGGCAGCAGGCAGGATGTACTTTGATGACTCCTGTATTAATTAGTTTAAATTTCTTTTGTCATTTAATTATCCTAAATAATCTTTGCATAAGAAATCAGACTTGGTGCAGTGGCTCAAGACTGTAATCCCAGCACTTTGGGAAGCCGAGGCAGGTGGATCACCTGAGGTCAGGAGTTCAAGACCAGCCTAGCCAACATGGGGAAACTCCATTTCTACTAAAAATACAAACATTAGTTGGGCATGGTGGGTGGATACCTGTAATCTCAGCTACTCAGGAGGCTGAGGCAGGAGAATTGCTTGAACCCAGGAGGCAGAGGTTACATTGAGCCAAGATCACGCCATTGCACTCCAGCGTGGGCGAAAAGAATGAAACTCAATCACAAAAAAAAAAAAAAAAAAAAAAAAAAAGAAATCAAAGGTTATTCAACTTGACCACCTGACATTAACACAAGTATTCTACTCAGTAAGTAGCAAAGCTGAAATTGAAACTCAAGTTTTCTTTTTTAAAAGATTTAATTAATTTTTTAATTGATAAATAATAATTGTACATATTCATGGGGTACATAGTGATGTCTTGATATATATAATATAGAGTGGTCAGATCAGAGTAGTTAGCTTATTCATCCCGATGGTTTTATTGTAAAGCTCAAAGCTATGGTCACAGAGATACATGTTTTTAGAGTCTTCTTATGCTATTTGATTGTTTTGCATTGCTTACTCAGAGTGTAACCTTTGCTTGACACTATAAAAATTGCATGTACTTGCACATGTATGTTTATTGTAGCACTGTTCACAATAGCAAAAACTTGGAACCAACCCAAATATCTATACATGATAGACTGGATAAAGAAAATGTGGCACATATCCACCATGGAATACTATGCTGCCATTAAAAAGGATGAGTTTATGTCCTTTGCAGGAACATGGATGAAGCTGGAAACCATCATTCTCAGCAAACTAACACAAGAACAGAAAGCCAAATACTGCATGTTCTCACTAATAAGTGGAAGTTGAACAATGAGAACACATGGACACAGGGAGGGGAACATCACACACTGGGGCCTGTCAGGGGGTTGGGAGCTAGGGGAGGGATAGCATTAGGAGAAATACCTAATGTGGATGATAGGTTGGTGGGTGCAGCAAACCACCATGGCATGTGTATACCTATGTAACAAACCTGCACATTCTGCACATGTAACCCGGAACTTAAAGTATAATTTTTAAAAGCAGAATAAAAAGTTGCATGTACTTTTTCATTTCCCTTTTAATTATTTGCATAATTGAAAATGTTTTCACACTTCTCTCTTATTGAAACTCTTCCTTGTTTGGCTTTCATGATATCACTTCTCCTGGTGTTTTTCCTATTGCTTTAACCTTTCTTTCTTCTCTTTTCTTTCCGTTATAGTTGTTTTCCATAGAATTTCATTCTTATGTTTTATTTTTCAATCTACACTTTCTCTAGTATAGAGAATTTTCCAACATGGAATTAAAGATAATTATGAATCAGGTACAACTGGAGGCTATGAAGAGACTTGGAAATAAAAGCATATTACCAAAATTTAAAACTCAAGCAAATAGCCAAAAATTATAGACATAGCTGAGAACCCATGTTTGGAAGACATTCCATAGGGTGTCTATAAGGAACTCTATCATAATGTAAAGCAAGAAGACAAAGGGAAAATTAGGAGACATTAATTCAGCAATATGGAGGATAGCTTTAAATAGTTAGGAAGACTTTTAGGAAGAGGAAGTAGAAAGGCCAAAAAGGAATCCACAATCAAAGAAACAAAAGAAAAATTTGGTTTGCTAAAGAAACATTTGAACCACCGGACTGAAAATACAACAGATTCCAGGCAGAAATACATCATGCAAACACACCAGGACACGTCCTGGTAAAATCTTAAACTTCTATGATAAAGGGAAAATCTTAAGTGTTTCCAGATGGAAAAGCTAAAGAACAAGAATTAAACTAGTATTTGTTTTCTTGTTCCTAAATGCTGAAACCAATTTAGAACTTCCATTTGGTTCCTTTATGGGTTTTTATTTCTGTCCAGAAATACAAATCTCTTCAGTCTCAGACTTCAAAGTTTATGAAAAAATAAAACTTAAAAAGGAAAATTAAAAATGTAAACTTTATTTTTTAATAGAATCTCCATCAAGTTCAAGACACTTGTAAATGATGATACCAGCCATTTAGAACATCCCTAAAGAACTGAGTCTCCTGGGTACTTAACCATGTTAATATAGTATTTATTACATTATTAACTAAACAAAAATGGGTGTCCTTTAAAGATTGTTTTAAGATCAGAAGGCAAAAAGAAGTCAGAAAAAGCCAAATCAGAACTGCAAAGTGGAGCCTAACGATTTCCCATTAAAAAATGAGCAGGAGCATTGTTGTAGAGAAAGACTCTAGTGAAGCTTTTCTGGGCATTTTTCTGCTAAAGCTTTATCTAACTTTTTCAAAATACTTTCATAATAAGCAAATGCTATTGTTCTTTGGGGCTTTAGAAAGTCAACAAGGAAAATGCCCTGAGCATCCAATAAAACTGTTGCAATGACTTTTGGTCTTGACTGGACCACTTCCACCTCTTGGTGGCCATTGCTTTGATTGTGCTTTTTCTTCAGGATCTTTTTTTTTTTTTTTTTTTTTTTTTTTTTTGTGAGTAAAGGAGAAATAAAAAAAGAAACAGCAAAAGAAAGGGAAAAAAAAGAATGAAAGAGAGAAAGAAAGAGGACAAGAAAGAGGGACAGAGATTGGGATTCTTGTTTTATTGCCCAGGCTAGAATGCAGTCTAAAAATGGGTATTAAAAACCTCTTTTATGCCAATAATTGTGCTTAACAATGGAGACATTCTTCAGGATCTTATTGATAAAGACATGTTACATCTCCTGTTACAAATCTTTGAAGAAATGCTTCAACAAAGCATTTTCAAAGTGGGATCATCCTGCTTGTTTAAAATTTCCATTGAAAGCTTTGTTCTTGTCTTCAGCTGATCTGGGAGCAATCACTTTGGCACTCACTGAGTGGTAAGTTTACCTAACTTTAATTTTTCAGTCAGAACTGTGTAAGCTTAACCAATTGAGATGTCTACAGTGTTGGTCATTGTTTCTGCTGCTTAATCATCAGTCCTCTATAATTAGGGCATGAACAAGATGAATTTTTCCCTCACAAACTGATGTGGATGGTCAGCTGCTACCTTCATCTTCAGCATTGCGTTGTCCCTTCTTAAAATGAGTTACCCATTTGTAAACTGCTGATTTCTTTGGGACATTGCCCTCATAAACTTTTCATAAAGCATCAGTGATTTCATCATTCTTCCATCCAAGCTTCACGACAAATTTGATGTTTGTTTTTACTTCAATTTTAGCGGAATTAATGTTGCTGTAATAGGGACTCTCTTCAAACTGATTTCTTTAGTACCTCAAACTAGATTCCATTCAGACATAACAAGTTAGTACGAGCTTATTTTGGTGCAAAACAAAACAAAAAAACTTTTAAAATTCATGCATAGTTTTTCACGATATGCGTTTTCCATGAACTTTTTGAAGACCCACTTCATGTTTATAATAGTTGTTTTAAAGACTGCTATTTGCAACAAGTGGGTCATCTGTAACCTGCTTCTATTGATTTTTTTCCTCATTATGAATCAAATTTTCTTGCTTCTTAACAGTCTCAATTATTAAGTATAAAAGGATAGTAGATATTCAAGTGTAATTTTTTTTTTAATTTTGCTTTGCCTTGTTTATATCCCCGGAATGTAAGCCCTTTCCTCTGTCTGGCAGTTTGAGTGAGCAGCTGATCATTAATAGTTCCCATAGAATTAAATTGATCTGGGGCAAGGCCACAGTTTTAATTAGATTGAGTTCACCTGTAATTAGCCCAACCCTCAACCTCCCTCACCACACCTACCTTTTTTAAATTTATAAGTTATTTTTATTTTTTACTTTTTTTTTCCTTCCACAAATCATGTTGAACACAACTGCCTTTTAAATCTTATCAGTGTTTGATGTAGGAAGCGGTGGGGCTGCATTTTTAGTGTTTTTGGTTTACTTTTAAACTAAAATCTCAGAATCCAATTCTTATGAACTACGTGGTACCATATAATTTGTCTCTGCTTTGAAATCCCTCCTTTGTGCCACTTTCTCAGCAAAATTCTAGAAAGGGATAGGAACTGTTGTTCAAAACAATTTGTTTTTGCATTGGGGACTCTTCCAAATTCCAATCTGTCCTGCCAGCCCATCTTTCATGCAAATTTTATTCAATTTGTCCTTTTTCTACAAAGTCTTTGTTAATGGCAGGCCGTCTCTTCTCTTGAGCTGCACCGTAGACTAGCCTCCTGCTCCAGGTCTTGGAGTAGGCTCTCTGCTTACCTACAAAGAGCTCATTTCTAGATGGAATTCAGTTCATTGAAGGTTTCTTATATGCATTATAAAAAGGTAGAATTTTTATTTTGTCCATGGTTTTCTTATAGTTTCCATGGAATGAAAGGACCTTTGTATCCTTTTATATCATCATCAAGAGAAGGAAGTCTCAAAAGCCAACATCTTCTTGATAGAGACTCATTAGTTATCAGGTAGCCTAAGTTAAAACACAAAGACACTGATTCAGTCTCAACAGGAGATAAGACCATGAACAAGACACCAATGTAGGATTTCTAAAGACACAGACATAAGACCAATCAAGTGTGAAATCTCAAAAGAAGGAGAAACATTTCTACAGAGAAGCCATAGGAAAGAAGGAGGATACAAAATCAAGTTTTTAGTTCTTGGCAACCTCATGTTCTTTCTCCTTTCTACCTTCTATATGCAACTAATATGTGACAGGTGTATACTTTTGCACATGTAGTAATTACATATTGCAGGAAGATTTACTCACTAAAAAATGTGAAAGTACTATGGTTTAATCTTGAGAAATAAAATATAATTAATTTTGGAGGTTGCCACACAGAGCTGGAGCAGGAGACACGGCCGAGAGGAGCGAGGAGGAGGAGAAGGAGGTGAAGGAGGAGGAAGAGGAGGAGGGGGAAGAGGAGGAGGAGGAGGTGGAAGAGGTGCCGGACTGGTGGGATCATCAGTGTTTAAACAGGCCACATCAGGCGTGAGTACAAGCTAGTGATCCTTGGTTCAGGAGACGTTGGGAAGTCTGCTCTGATAGTTCAGTTTGTTCAGGAAATTTTTGTTGGAAATTATGATCTAACCATAGAAGACTCCTACAGAAAGTAAGTTGAAGTCGACTGCCAACAGGGTGTGCTCGAAATCCTGGATACTGCAGAGACAGAGCAATTTACAGCGATGAGGGATTCGTATTTGAAGAATGGCCAAGGTTTTGCACTAGCATATTCTATTACAGCTCAGTCCACGTTTAGCGACTTTAAGGACCTGAGGGAACAGATTTTATGGGTTAAGGACACAGAAGATGTTCCAATGATTTTGGTTAGCAATAAATGTGACCTGGAAGATGAGTGAGTAGTTGGCAAAGAACAGGGCCAGAATTTAGCAAGACAGTGGTATAACGGTGCCTTTTTAGAATCTTCTGCAAAGTCAAAGATCAATGTTAATGAGATATTTTATGACCTGGTCAGACAGATAAATAGAAAAACGCTGGTGGAGAAGAAGAATCCTAAAAAGAAATAATGTCTGCTGCTCTAAGCCCACAGGCAGCAGCAGCTCTGAGCCAGATTACAGGAATGAAGAACTGCTGCCTAATTGGAAAGTGCCAGCATTTCAGACTTCAAAAACTAAATCTGAACAGGCTTCTCCTGTTTTATATATTATGTGAGGAATTTAGATCTCCTATTGGTTTGCACAAGTTCCCTGGAGAAAAAAATTGCTCTGTGTATATCTCTTGGAAAATAAGACAATAGTATTTCTCCTTTGCATTAGCAGTTATAACAGATGTGAAAATATACTTTAATATGATTATACAAAAAAGCATGGATGCATTTCAAATGTTAGATATTGCTACTGTAATCAAATGATTTTCTATTGACCTTTTTATCATTATTCCTCCCTATCAAGCACTAAAAAGTTGAACCATTATACTTTATATCTGTAATGATATTATGAAATGTCCCCTCAAACTCACTGCAGCAGATAATTTTTTGAGTCATTGACTTCATTTTATGTTTAAAAAATTATGGAATATCATCTGTTGTTATATTCTGATTAAAATTGTGCATAATGCTTTGGAAAAATGAGTCTTTTATGGGAAAAAACTGGGATAACTGATTTTTATGGTTTTCAAAGCTATGATATATAATATACTAAACCAACAAAAAAATTTTTTGGAAATTCCATTTTTATTTTTAATACTTCTTTGGTCCCAAATAACTGTCCAGTTCACTGTATCTACACAGACACTCAACTACAATTGGCTCTTGAACAACACAGGTTCAAACTGTGCATGCCCACTTATATGTAGATTTCCAAGAATAAATACACTGAAAAACTTTTGGAGATTTTTGACAATTTGAAAAAAACATCAGATGAACTGCATAGCCTAGAAATATTTTAAAAACTATGAGAAAGTTAGATATGTCATAATGCATAAATATATGCAGACACTAGTCTATTTCATCATTTACTACCATAAAATATACACAAATCTATTCTAAAAAGTTAAGACTTATCAAAACGTACACAAACACAGATTATACAATGGTAGCATTTACAGTTGATAAAAGAAAAACCAGACAAATTAAATTTAAAGGAGTTTAACTGAGCAATGAATGATTTGCAAATTGCGTATCCCCCTGAATTCCAGCAGATTCACAGAGACTCCAGGGGTGCCTCATGGTCAGAACAAATTTATAGACAAAAAAGAAGTGACGTTCAGGAATCAGAAGTGAGGTACAGAAACAGCAACATTGGTTATTGGTTACAGCTCAGCGTTTGCCTTATTTGAACACAGTTTGAACACTCAGCAGTCTATGAGTGGATGAAGTATGGCCACTAGGATTGGCCAACCTTCAGCTATTGTTATGGGTGCATATTATTAAGTTAGGTTTTCAGTTTTGTCTGACTATTAAGCTAGGATACAGTTCATCCAGAAGGGCCCAAATATAGAAGTATGGAGTCCTTCTCAGGCCATATTTAATTTGCTTCAATGATTTTTTCCCTTTTGGTCATTTTCTCAATTTTGAGAGATTGACCAAAACCTTAGTTATTGATGTGGCTATCACTATTGTAAATGTACTTACATGGTTTTGAAACCCAGGAAAACAGTAGAACAGTGGGTTTTGGAAGAGGGAATAAGGACTGAGTAGAGAGAGTGTACCTCCTTAAGCTGGAACATCCTGTTTACAGGAGAAAAAACAAAATCTGGTCTGTTCTAGGATTTATGTGTTTTCCTGAAGCCTTAGTTTATGTCATATTTAGCATAAATGACTCCATTTTAGTTTGGTTTGGTTTGTTGGGGCCTAGTGCATAAGCTTAGTCCAAAATAATGGCCTCTCATAATTTTGTTTTAAAAAATTCTCCCTTTTTGGCCAGGTTCTCACTTAGGTGAAAGTGTAACTGAAACTTAGGGCCTTAATACCACTCTCAGTTACCATCATTTTGCATTTCTGGCCTCAGCATGTCATTCATAGGTTATAGTGTCCTCACGGTTGCACATTTCTTTCAGCTTTTGTCATTCCAGTTGAAGAGAGACCATTTGATATTCTGAAGATGGCTACATGCAAACATTTAAAACCTTTGAGAGAATATAGCATGCCAGGGAGACTATTACTATGACCACTGGGAGAATAATACCAAGAGTTTGGAGTATGCTCCTTACACAGGGTCCCCATGAACCAAACTATGTAAAATTAAATAGGTGAAAGAATGAGCTAGATGAAGAGTCTACTCACTTGACTAAGTGGTTTATTCATTAATTCCCCTACAACTGAAGTTTTATAACCTACATTTGATAGATTTCTCCATAGATCACAAGTGTCAGCAGCTGCACAGGTACTTTTTGTTTAGCCAATTCTATTATTTAGCATAACATTCACAAGAGAATTTAAAGTCTGTTGTGTAGCGATAGCCTTTAAAGTAGAATTTGCTGTAGAGCCTATTATGAGAGAGACATTTCTAATTATCACCTCGTTTATTCTAAACCAAGGGAAATGGACCTAACAAATGATGTCCTAGAAGACTGAAGGCCTCCTGACAATGTTCTCTTTAATCCAGGATGTGGCTTAAGAGAAGTTTTGACTGATTATGAGGCAACATATATACCAATAAAGTTTCTCACCTACACTGGGGCTTCATCTTTTATCTATTAAAAGCATAAAATTATTCATGTATAAGGCTGGCTATAAAATCCTTCACAAATGAAAGCATTCCCTATAAATGCACATCATAGATCCCCCTTTCACTTCCATTGTGCATAGAGGTATCAATAAGGAAAAAATATTCAAAGATAGGAGACTTGTGGTAGTAGGTATTTTGATCTATGATCTTGGGAAAAGTTGTTCACATGAAGGATGCCATCTTTTCTGAGGAGAAACTTTCCTGGTTAGTTTTACCTTAAAAGTTCCAATGGGTGTACAGTTCCAGGAGTATGAAAAGACCTTTCTCAGTTGTGAGATTATGAACCCAACGTTCAAGGCTCCAAAGTTTCGCTGTAGTGTGGATGGCAATGACGGTCTTTCTCTGATGTTCTCAGAAGATCCAGTCTTCAGGTTCTAGATTGTGAAAGGGTTGTCCTCAGTGAACCATAAAAAATTTTCTTTACCTGGTGAAAATACGTGGTAGAATAATAATCTACTATTATAACATCAGCCCTCTTGCATGGGAAAGCTTTTCTACAACAAGAAAACATGCATTGAAAATAACATCCCTTTATAAATGTTCAAATGGTCCATTAGGTAGTCAAATGTACCTGAGGCTTTGAATGTCTTTTCAGGAATATGGAACCAAACATTGGTTTTAAACTATTTCCACAATTTATAAGTCACCACATTAATATATTCAGTTTGGATTATTTTATCTTTTCCATGTTGAGTCATGGAATGCAGAACCTTTAATAACAAAAGCCTTAAGGACTCGGGAAGGACAAGGCAGCCATCCTGGTTCTTCATGAGTCCATGCTTAACTTCGGACTAATGTCCTCTTGAATACCAGTTGTTCCTCCAATTTAGGTGCATAGCACTGATAACTAATGGGTTATCATAGTTAATTGTTAAAGGAAACTAAATATGGCCTGAGAAGGACTCCATACTTTGTATTTGAGTCCTTCTGGATGAACTGTAACCTAGCTTAATAGTCGGACAAAATTGAAAACCTAACTTAATAGTATGCACCCGTAACAATAGCTGAGTGTTGGCCAATCCCAGTGGCCATACTTCAACCCCTCATACACTGCTGAGTGTTCAATTGTGTTCAAATAAGGTAAACGCTGAGCTGTAACCAATGTTGCTGTTTCTGTATCTCACTTCCAATTCTTGTACATCACTTTATCTTTTTTGTGTGCAGATTAGTTCTGACCATGAGATACCCCAGGAATCTCTGTGAATCTGCTGTGATTCTAGGGGCTGACCAATTCACAAATTGTTCATTGCTCAATTAAACTCCTTTAAATTTAATTTGGCTGAAGTTCTTTTATCACAGTCAAGAGAAATGTAGACAGATGTAAAGATACTGTATTAAACCATAACTATATAAGATTAACTTAGTTCATACTATAGTACTGTAATAATTTCATAGCCATATCCTGTTGCCATTACATGAACTCAAGTGTTGCCAGTCTCCTCCTAAAAGATCTTGTAATACTAACCATTTCCACATAGGAAATTAGTCTCTTCAGTAAATTATGTATCACTGTAAACAAAAATATGCAGGAACTGAGAGAAATCAGTTCTGATTTTAAAAAATTTTTTTATCATGTTTAGTGCAATACCATAAGCCTCGAGTAAACACCGTGAGACCCATACAAATTGCCACCAGTGATGTTGGAAGTGCTCCCAAGAAGCAGAGAAAATTCATGATATTACAAAAAAAAGTTGAATTGCTTGATATGTACCATAAATTGGGGTCTGCAACTGCAGTTGCAGTTGCCTGCCATTTCTAGATTAAAGAATCCAGTGTAAGTACCATTGTAGAAAAAGAAAATTTGTGAAGCCATCACTGCAACTATACCAGCAGGCTCAAAAACTATGCACTTTTTGTGAAATACCTTTTTAATCTCATTCAAAAATGAGGCTATAAAAAAAGGCATACATATAGACTCTAATTTGTTTCAAGAAAAAGCAAAGTCATTCTATGGCAAAGTGAAAGGAAGGTGAAGGATCTAAAGCTGGAGAGTTTAATGCCAGCAAAGGATGGTTTGATGGTTTAGAAAGAGGCTTGGCTTAAAAATGTCAAGATAACAAAAGAAACAGCTTCTTGTTGACCAAGAGGCAGCAGATGAATTCCCAGACACCATTAATAAAATCCTTGAGGAGAAAAGATATCTGCCTGAGCAGTTTTTTTGTTTTTTCTTTACATGCAACTGTTACTGGAGAGCAGGTTTGTGGTTTTTTCCTTTCCTTTTCTTTTTCCTTTTTTTTTTTTCTAAGAATATACCAAGTAATGAGAGCAGGTTTTTAATGCAGATGAATGTGCTGTATTCTGTGGGGAGTGGTACAGTGTGTGTGTGTGGTAGGGGGGCAATGCCACAAAAGACATATATTAGTAAGGAAGAGAAGCTAGCACCAGGATTTAAGGCAGAAAGGGATAAATAACTCTACTGTTTTGTGCAAATGCAGTTGAGTTTATGATCACAACTCCTCTTATCTATAAATCTGCTAAGCCTTGAGCCTTGAAGGGAAGAGATAAACACCAGCAGCCAATGTTCTGATTGTACAACAAGAAGGCCTGGACAACAAGAACACTTTTCCTGGATTGGTTTCATCAATACTCCATCACTGAAGTCAGAAAATACCTTGCCAGTAAGGACTGCCTTTTAAAGTTCTTTTGATATTGGACAGTGCCCTGGCCACCCAGAGCCCCATGAGTTCAACATCAAAAACACTGAAATGGTATACTTGTCTCCTCAAACATGTTTCTAATTCAGCCTATAGATCAGGGGGTCATAAGGACCTTTAAGGCTCATTATACATGTACTATATGGAAAGGATTGTCAATGCTATGGAAGAGAACTCCAAGAGAGGGCCATCATGAAAGTCTGTAAGGATTACATCATTAAAGATGCCATCATTGTTGTAGAAAAAGTGGTGAAAGCCATTAAGCCTGAGACAATAAATTCTGCTTGAGAAAACTGTGTTCAAAATGTTGTGTGTGACTTCACAGGATTTATGACAGAGCTAATCAAGGAAATTATGCAAGATATTGTGGATATGGCCAAAAAAAAAAAAAAAGGTGGGATAAAGGATTTCAAGAAATAGATCACACCAAAATTCAAGAGCTAATAGACACCACACTAGAGGAATTAACAGAAGATGACTTGATGGAGAAGAATGCTTCTAAGCCAGGATCAAACAATGAGGAAGAAGATATAGAAGCAGCAGTGCCAGAAAACAAGCTGACATTAAACAGTCTGACAGAAGAATTCTGACTGTTCAGGACTGTTTTTGACTTCTTTTATGACATGGACCCTTCTGTAGTATGATACAGGCACTAAAACTAAAACAAATGGTAGAAGTAAGAAGGGGTACCGTATAGAAACATTTTTAGAGAAATGAACAAGAAAAAAGTCAGACAAAAATTAAATGTTTCTGAAAAGTTATACTGACTGTGCCTGTCTCTTCCACCTTCCCTTCGACCTCCTCTATCTCTTCTTCGTGAAAAGAAGCTGTGCATCAAACAGAAAATTGTTAGCAGCAGTGGTTTATGTGAGTTTCTCAAGAGCTAAAATCGTATGCTTATCAATAGACCATGCAGCTGGTGGGAGTGGGCTTAGCAAGGAGCCTACATGTCTGGTTACATTCCAGTGCTTCAAGGGAGTGTTACGTCCTTAGGCACTATGTTTAAAATATCAGAGCTTAGGTCACTCTATTTCTGGGAACATGCTGATAATAGAGAGGCATTCCTCCCCAGAGGCCTCCATGGTCTTCCACAGTTTAAAGTGGAAGTGATTTAAGGTGTTCCTGATTTCTTTTACATGTTACTTATAACCAGTTTATGTAGGCACACTGTAAACCCTTTCTCCATTGCTGCTTCCCCCAACATAGAATACGTGTTAATCAACTGTGTTGTTGGTAAGGCTTCCAGTCAACAGTAGGGGTGTCAAAAGTTATGCATGGACTTTTGACCATTTGAGGGGACAGCACCCCAAACCCCTACATTGTTCAAGGGTCAACTATATTCAGTATTATGTAAGTATATATGGGAAATGATCAGCAGGATTGTTTTTTTTTTTTTAATTTTTTTAAATTCTGAATATTTTTTTCTTTTCAACCCTGGTGAATCTGACGATTATGTGTCTTGGGGTTGCTCTTCTTGAGGAATATCTTTGTGGTGTTCTCTGTATTTCCTAGACTTGAATATTGGCCTGCCTTGCTAGGTTGGGTAAAAAGGAATGATCAGCAGGATTATTTAATGAGTGACTCTAGAGGCCCAGGTTACCTAGGAATAAGCTAGCTGGCATGAGGACTCCTCTCAGCTGGAAAAGCTTTACATATCCTCCAGGTTTCAGGGGTAGTGTCCCCAGCCTTTCCAGCACTCCCCAAAACAGCTGGGTCAAACTGCTTAGCTTCTGGGCCCAAATATTCATTTCCATCACCATTCCCAGACAACCTCTCCCATATACCCATTACACAATCACTCTTATTCTTGTTAATCGGGATGAGGACCCTCTACAAGAAAAAGTCTTGTTACATCTAGCTCAGCTCCACCGAAGCATGCCTCTGCACCTGCAGTCTCTCATGCCCAGGAGTCACGGTCTTTTGCAAGTGACACTTGCTGGTTTTTATCTCAGTTTACGAATTCACTGAGTGAAATAGGGAAAAATCACTTCCTCTCCTTCTGAGCCAGTTTCTCCTTCTGCAAAATAGATTTGATAGTCTAAAAATCCCTTTCAGCTTGAATTTTTATCAAATGCTTTTTGTTTCCCTAATAAGGTGTGATTGTAATCATGTTTCATGATGATATCATGGAATTATGCATAATTATATGTAGATAGTTATACTGTTATATATTAATATATTATATAATTATATATTGTTTTATATATAAATATAATTATATATTATTAACATAATACTTAATATAACTCAGTATTATGTCTCTTCCACCTTCCCTTTGACCTTTGACTTAATATAATTAATAATATACAATTAATACATAATTGATTATATTAAATATTAAATATATAATCAAGTATGATATAATTAATATATGATTTATTATCTTAAAAATAATATGATTATATACAATAATACATAATCATATATTGTTATTTTATATAACTATAATTATATAATTTTAATTGCTATAATTTTTTAAGCTCCTACCATATGTGAAAACATTTTTTCTCTTTCACATCCCCCACCACCATTTGCCTAATAACAGTAATTCATTCTTCAAGCTTCTCTCAGGTTGGTTGTCAATTTCTTCAGAAAGCCTACTCCAACTTTTCTTAGCCTGAGATAGATGCTCCTACTGCTCTCAGAGTTCCCTGTATTTTCCCTGTTACAACACTTATTGCATTTTATTGGAATTGCTTGTTTAGTTGTTGATTACTCCAAAAAAGAGTAAAAATTCCATGAAAAGAGGGTGATCAATTGCTTTGTTGCTCTGTATATTGCTGGCACCCAGAAGAGTGTCTGGCACATAGTAGGCACACAATAGATATTTGTTAAATAAATAATTAATGCTAGGCCCTTTAAATCCGAAAAAACTAGCACAGTAATACAACACCAATGTTAACTAAAGGAAGTTAGTTGCACTTCCTTTCTTCAACTTAGCTATAAAAAGGAGGACAAAAACTCGAGTGAAACTGACTCTGCTAGAACAGTGCTGTGCTTTTCCACAGAAGATTAGACCCCAAGAGAGATGGCTCAACACCACGTATGGATCTTGCTCCTTTGCCTGCAAACCTGTGAGTTCTGACCCTTGCTGATCCCCTCCTAATTTTCCATAAAGTTTTAAAAATTACCCTTAAGAAAGACTGAACTGTGCTTTTGATGTTTTTAACAGAACTGCTGAGTCTCAGTATTTACTGTACTCAGCAGGATCCAACTGGCTGGGAAGAGACTTAAAATCCAAACCTAAGTGGTTTTCAGCTTTAAAGTCTATATTTCTGAATTTTATCTGGTTTTAGAGATCTCAGTTTCCAAAGGTCTGAGACAAATCCCTCTCAGAGGAGCCAGAACTTGGTAAACCCACCCACAAAGCCTGGCAAAGGAAAGATCATCTAAAAGCTTGAATGACTTAAAAGCAATTTCTTCTTGGCATTCAATTGTGGTGGTTTTTGAGACAGAAAATGTCTTTCCTAATTGTAGTTGATTGCTCCATCAGGTTAGAGTGATGCTTGATTCATTGTTATCCTTGTGTAGGCCTCATCTCTATAAACTCCCTTTATTTTTAAAACACAGTTAAAGACATTACTCTGCTTTTATCCTTCAGAAACTCTAAAATAAATGGGGAAGAGATTATTATCCCATTTTACACAAATAGTCTCAGAAAAAAATAGTTGGAAAACTTGAATTAAAAACCCTATTTTCCTTACTTATGGCATAACAGTAAACTAAAAGAACAACATGAATATTGATTGTTATTGGTGCAAAGAAAACTGTAACATTAACACAGGTCAGACCAAATTTTTGGAGCCTCTGCTAGCTGCTCTAGAATGGCAAACAGAAAATGCAACTAGATGAGGAAAAGTTGGTACTGGGAATGTCCTTAATCTTTCAGAGAGAGACTAGACAAGGTGACATTTGATACCACTTAATTTTCAAAACATGTTACAATATTTATGCCTACATTCTTATGTTATCTATATGAAAACCATTGAGATGGGAAATATAGATATTATTAATTGCATTATGCAAGAAAAATAATAAACTAAGATTTAGAGGTTAAAAAATTCACCTGAAATTTCACTACCTAAATTGATAGAGGTGGAAATAGACATTGGTTTTTCTAATCTTAAGGTTAATCCCAATCTCATCAGTTCTTCTTTCTGCTCCACCTGACCTCGTCACTCGTTTTCAAATTCTTGATGCAAAAGGTTAATACCTGCTAAGATAAAAGGTAGCTCTGGGATACACTTCTTTCATCTACTGAAACTGAAATAAATTGTCAAATCAGCTAGTAGTGAATTATTTGTTTATGAGTTTTGTGACCCTGAGGAAGTTATATTCCTCCTCTGACTTTTGTTTCAGCTTCAAAATGGGGAAGGTATTAATGTAGTAGAATTGTTTTGAGAATCAAAATGATGGGAATGCATGCACAACACTGGGCATAGTACCTGAATAAACTGTTTAACAGATATTAGCTAATGCTGCTGTTTTTCACACTCACTTTTCATGCATTCTTAGGAAGAGCCATGGCTTTACTGCACGGAGATCCTGGGCAGGACTCCTTTGTCTGGGAATGGTTCAAGGAACATAAACAGGAGACAAGATGGTGGGAGTTTGAGCTTCGGTGTTGGTTGTTGGGATTCTGGAAAAGGAGACTAGGAATGAGATATCCATTTAATCAAGCATCCATGAAAGAGGGAATGGGAGGTTTTTTTGTTTGTTTTTGTTTTTTGATAAAAGTAAAGCCAGGAATACTTTTTACATACTGTCCACTTTTACCGAATTATCTGTTTGCCTGTTAAGGATTATTCTGCAAACCTTTTCTGAGCACAAAAACATACCCTGAATTCCTCCTGCTACTGTTCCTGTTAGAGGTCGTCCTTTATATTCAGTATTGGGCTTAGGAGTTACATTTTATGCCTTTTCTTGGAATTCAGAGCAGTTAAAGAGGCTGAGAAGCAGTGCAGACATGCAGGGAGAAATCCCCATTTTCCTGCAGAAATCACCGACATAAGGAAAGTCTGAGTTTGCAAACTCGTGACTGTTCCATGTTGGAAAAGTTCTCTGAGTCAAAATTCACAGTCTTATGCTCTGATCTCTAATCATGACTTTGGAAATACCATGACTCTGACTGTCTCTCCACGTGCCCTAGGAGACACTCCCACTCTGGGGGTAGGAGACGGAGCAGTCCACAAGTTTTAATCCTTGACCATCCCCTCTACATATTCTGTCTCACACTCTTAATTCTTCCTTTTCTCTGCCCCATTCTTATTTCCATTTCTTCAACTTCCTATCTTATCTCCCATCAGTAATAGTAATAAGTAACCATTTATGGAACAATCACTGCACGTTCGGCATTACTCTAAGTAGTCTACAGTTATTATTTTGTTTAATCTTTACAACACACTATGAGATACGTACTATTAATGTGTGCATATACAGATAAAAGCATTGATACACAGAGAGTCAAAGGTCATTTAACAAAAAGTAAAGGAAGTAGAATTTAAACTTCCTTCACAGAAAGGAAGCATTCATACACAGAGAGTCAAAGGTCATTTTAAAAAAGTAAAGGGAATAGAATTTAAACTTCAGTGTCCTTAGATTTAACCTCTGAGTCATGCTGCATCCACCCACTTTGGTGCTGAAGTAGAGTAAATTACTCTCCACACTATTAATGTTTATCACATTTGGGAATTTGTCAGTAAAGAGTGATGATTTATCTATTTCTGGCAAGACAGGATTGTTGGGATAGAAGCTGCACCTGTCTCTATACCGGCCCACAGAGGCAGAAGGAGCTGCCGGCAGGTCCTTGCCAATAACAGAAATTTAGGCAGGCCAGTGAGGCAGAATACCCAAGCAAACAGCCATCTCCAGACATGTTTCAGAGACCATTCATTTTAATATTTAAACGTGACTTGAATTAGTTTCTTTAAACAAATAAAAGTCCAGTATCAACATGATCTCAACGTCCTGTTGGATGTTGAACATAGTCATGGGCATTTTAGCAGTTAAGACTGAAAAGCCTGAGAGGTGAGTGGGCCCACTGTGAATAACTGGACCCATTTGTTATACTCAATGTTCAAGTACATGCTAATAGAGGGCAGCAGTGATAAAATGGTGGATGGCAATGATTCCATGTCTGTTTTGAGAGTGTGTGTGTGTGTGTGTGTGTGTGTGTGTGTGTGTGTGTGTTTTCAAGGAACTGATTCAAGTGAACCTAAATCCCAATAAAGATGATTTAAAGTAAAAATTCCAAGGGAAAATAATGTACTATTGCATGGGGATGGTAGGTTCCTTTTTTTAAAATCTCATGATCAAGGACTTTCCGTTGCTTTGAAGAATGACACAAAATTCCAGGCTGTCCAACCCTGTGCTTCCTCTTTCCCTCTATGTCCCTTCACTCCATGTGAGCAGTTATAATGAACTCTCTTTTGGGTGTCACATGCTAAAGTTACCTCTGTTCACCCTCCCAGACCTGCAATACTCAGCGATGTTCTACCCCCACTTTTTGGTTCTAGGAGGCAGTGGGTGGAGAAGGGGAAGTTTAGCTAGTCCCGCACACACCAAACACACACACACACACACACACACACACACACACACACACACACACACACACCCGAAATGCTTATTTGGAGGATGCTAAGAAAGTAAGGGGGTGGAGGTATCTGTTAAGCAATAGTACAGTCTTCCCCATTTCCACTCTTATTAATAGTTATTTGCTGACTTTAACATCTCCCCAATACCCCAACTCTTACTTTTCCCTTCATAGTTTTCTGAGGTATTAGTTTAGTCTCTTTGAAGATGTTTATTTGTTTTACATAGCAAACACATATAGTGCCTAGTATATGCCAGGCACTAGTCTAAGAGGTCTACAAATACTAACTCATTTAACCTTCATAATATTTTTAAGTGGTCAGATATTGTGCTACTATTACCTTCGCTAATGTGCTAATATTATCCTCATTTTAAAGTTGAGGAAACTGAGGCACAGAGAGGTTACTGACTTTCCCTGCCATTGATCTGAAGTTCTTGCATCTAGGGGTCTTCAAGATGAAGACAAGGTCTCTTGTCTTTCTTGACTTTCCCTAGGGTTTATGGCAGGATTCTAGCCCAGGCAGGCTAGTTCTCAATCACTAACTCATGGTGCCACACAGTCGACTCCACAAGGCAAGGCTCCCCTCGGGACCACTAGACTCTTCTCCATTAGTACACACACTTGAAAGCACTCTCATGTCATCTCATCCTCATAATTCCTCAAAGTGGCAGGATGGCTCTGTTTTATTTCTTTTACCAACTAGAACCCTGAGACTTAGCAAGTAAGTGGGGTTCATGGTCATTTAGCTAGTCAACAGCAGACCCTTGACTCGAATGTGTTTCCTAACCCCTAGTTAATGACACTTTTAGTAACTATGCTGTAGGTCCCCATTCTGTGAATCTAAAAAAATTTCTTCACAAACAGTATAGAATATTGGAGTAGAAAGAAGTTACAATTAGCCATCTGCCTCTTCTTAATAATCATTTTAAATCCTTCATCTTTCACATCAAGACTCAGAATCCAGTTTAGTAAAGAGCCCTCTCTTGCCCTTACTCTTTTTCTTGATGTGATTTTCTGCCTTGTTTTCTATTGTTGGAAAAGGATACTTGAGTCAGTTGCAAAAAAAAAAAAAAAAAAAGAATCTTTTGCAGTAGCACAATCACGGCTCACTGCAGCCTTGACCTCCCAGGCTCAAGTGATCCTCCTGTCTAAGCCTCCCAAGTAGCTGGGACTACAGGCACATGTCACCACACCTGACTAATTTTTTTTTAATTTTCTTTTCTGTAGAGATGAGATCTCATTATGTTGCCCAGGCTGGCGTTCATTTTTTCAACAAACATTTAATAATCATTCATTCGTTGTTGGAGGAACAGTAGTGATTGAAACAGACAAAAGACTCTGCATTCTTGATAACTGCATTAGAGTAGCAGTGTATTGAAGGGATAGGTTGGGAGACAATCAATAAATATGCACAGGCAATGCTTTAGTGGTGCAATGAACAGAAGGGTAGCAAAGCAAGGCAATAGAGAATGATGGGGTGGGGATTGCTATTTTAGGCACAGTGACCAGGAAAGCTCTTCGTGATGAGTTGATGTTGGGACAGAAACCTGAACAAAGTCAGGGGCTGCTGAAAAGAGTGTAGTAGGAAAAGAAGGGAACAGCAGGTGCAAAAGCTCTAAGGCAAAGTGCCCCTGGCCTGTTTACAGCACCGAGGAAGCTGATATGGATGGAGCGGGGGAGAAGTAGGGGCAGATCAGGCAGAGCCTAGTAGTGACAGTAGAGGTTGTGAAAGGGACTGGAGAGCTCCCCAGACTCCAAGCGTACACCATATTCATTTTTAATAGAATCTAAGGAGAACTATGGGATTTTAGGCCTAAATGCCCTCTCCATTGTCATCAATATTTGACATTTCAAAATCACTTTGGATTCCGCCCAAAACTTCAGTAAATTTCACTTGCCCAGCCTTGAAGCATTTTCTTCTCACCAGTTAAAAGCATCATACCCCATCAATCTTTATACTGTGCACGAGGTTTCTGATTCTTTTCTACTTGTTTGTTTGTTCAAATATTCTTCTTCTTCTCACGATCCCTATTGTCTTCTTTTAGTCAGTGGCTTTGGCAGCTACCTAACCATGAAATGTACATTTGTAAAGTCCACCCATACACCTGGGATTATCTGGGGAAACAGAGTTATCATCTTATACACAGAAAGGTGTATTGTATTGGAAAGGGTGCCTCAGCCAAGCCAGGAGGGGCAGGCCACCTCCAGTGAGCAGCTAGTCCTCAGTACTCTCTTTCGACGCTGGTCATCCTGCCCTCTGGGTCCTGGGCTCCCTCTTTGCCATAGCTACATAAGAGTCACAGTGGACAGATTTTTCCATCTAAGCCTCCACCCCAGGGTTTCAGCCTTTTCTTGCCTTTGCTTCTCCTTTGCAGGTATGGCCTTTGTCCTACTCTTCCTATTTGAGTCCTGGCATAAGAAGGTCAGGAAATCACACTCTTTGGGAAAGGTTGAAAATGTGGGTTACCGCTTCTTCACTGGTCTCCCAAGGCTACTTAGCGAACACTTGACCCCCTTCATCCATCTCCTGTCAACACCCTATTGTGTTCCTTATAGAACCATTCCCCCCAAATTTTTACATTCACCAAAATAATAGCAACTACCATTTATATATGCTAGGCATTGTGCTAAGTGCTTTATCTTCACAACTACATTTAATAATTGTACCACCGGGCATGGTGGCTCACACCTGTCATCCCAGCACTTTGGGAGGCCGTGGCAGGCAGATCACGAGGTCAGGAGTTCAAGACCGTTCTGGCCAACATGGTGAAACCCCATCTCTACTAAAAATACAAAAATTAGCCAGGCATGGTGGCGGGTGCCTGTAGTCCCAGCTACTCAGGAGCCTGAGGCAGAAGAATTGCTTGAACCCGGGAGGTAGAGGTTGCAGTGAGCCGAGATCACCCCATTGCATTCCAGCCTAGTGACAGAGAGAGACTCCATCTCTAAATAAATAAATAAATAAATAGTTGTCCACACTTTACTGATGAGGCACCTGAGGAACAGTGAATTTCAATAATTTTCTCAAGATAACACAGTGGGGTTCAAATACACCTGGATTCAAAATCTGCACCCTTAGTCTGTATACCTCCTAGCTGGTCCCACTCTTGCCTCCTCGCTCTTAGCAGATAGTCTCCTCTCCTACATTACTGAAGACATGAAGGCCACCAAATGATTGTCTTGCATTTTATCCTATGTATTCCAAAATGTCCACTGTGTATTAAGCACCCTCTATGTGCCCTCACAACAATTCTATGAGGCAGGCATTATTATATCCCATCTTGTGATCAAGTAAGATCAGGGCCTTAGCAAATGTTAGGTATTGAACCTGAGCACAAGCCCACCTGGCTCAAGTCTGTGGCCACTCTACTTCACCAAGCAGCCTCTTCCTGTTACGAAATCCCCATCTTTAATAGCATCTCAAAATACCTTCGCTCTTTCCCTCATCCTTTCCTTTTCCCTTTCCACTTCAGGTGAGGGTGTGACCATCCTCTGATTGGAAACTCATAGCCTCCACGGCTCGCACTTTCCTTTCCATCTTTTGTTCCATGACAAGCATTAGTGGCCTGTGTGTCTTGTGCTGTGCTTCATACCAGAGGTTTAAAGCAAGACCCCTGGACTCAAGTCATTCACAGTGTCCAGAACGCAGACACGCAGATTGATGACTACCACACAATGTGGCAACTGCTATGAGAGGGAAACCTGGAGTTCCAGAAAGCCCATGAGCAGGAGCGTCTAACCTAGAGCAGGCCCACTGGGGACATCTCTCTCTGCTCACTCTCCCTAGCATCTGCCCTCCAACCCCCCCAGTCTCTTCTATTTTAAAACAAAATCAAATAAATTAGTTTTACCTGACCCTCTAGCTATTGCTCTATTTTATCTCCCTTCTTTCACTGTCAAGCTTTTCCTCCACGCTTTACCACCTACTCTGTCAGTCCTCTAGACTCTGGCCTCCCATTGAGTTGTCTTACTTGCACTACATTCGCAAAGGCCATCCATAACCTCGTAACAGGAAAACCCAGGGCCATTTTCAGTCTTTATCCCATTGAACACGGAATCATTAGACATCAGTGGCAATCTCCTTCTTGAGTCTCTTTCTCCTTTCTATTGGTGCCTCTCTTGCACTCTTACTGCTTTGTCTATTTGGTTTCTTTTGATGATGCCTCTTCTATGAATGTGAGCACTCTCACAAGGCTGTCATGGACTTCAGGCTTACTCTTCCTGAAGGACCCTCCTCCCCTTCACCCAACCTGTTTCTGTGGATGATCTCTGAACCCCTTGGATTTCAGTATTACAGTAAGTACCAGAGACACTAAAGTAAGAATGGCTTAGGCAAGAAAGAAGTTTATTGCTTGCTCATGTAAAAACGTCTGGAGTTGGCAGCTCACAGTTGGTAGAATAGTTCACAAGGTCACTGGGGTCTCTGACTTCTCTCTTCCTGCACCACCATCCTCAGAACTTGGTGTCCTCCTCATGACTCAGAATGTCTGTCTGAGATCCAGCTGTCATGGCCTTCTGGCCTGCAAAAGCAAGGAAGAGATGAAAAGGGCAAATTTCCCTCTTTTTTGTTTGTTTGGTTTTTGTTTGTTTGTTTGTTTGTTTGAGACAGGGTCTTACTCTGTTGCCCAGGCTGGAGTGCACTGGTGTGATCTTGGCTCACTACTACCTTGACCCCCTTGGGTTCAGGTGATCCTCCTACCGCAGCCTTCTGGGAATCTGGGACTACAGGTGTGCACCATCATTGCAGGTAATTTTTGTATTTTTTTGTAGAGACAGGGTTTTGCTATGTTGGTGTTGTACCAACTCAGGCAGGTCTCGAACTCCTGGGCTCAAGAAATCCACCCACCTCGGCCTCCCAAAGTGTTGGGATTACAGGCATGAGCCACTGCACCAGGCTCCCCACTCCTCTTAAAGTCATAGAAGTCGTATACAGCACTTCCACTTTCATTCTGTTGGGCTGAACTTAGTCGTATGACTAACAATAACTAGAAGAAAGCAGGACAATATAGTCTATTTTGGGTGGCTATATGCCCTAGTAAAAATTAGCGATTCTGTTACTAAGAATGAAAGTGGGAACAAATTTTGGAAAACAGCTAGCAGATTCTGTCACAGTGCCCCAAATAATACTTCAAATCCATTCTCTCTCCTGATCTTCCATCTTTCCAACAACTTACTTCTCTGGTCCACCATGATCTGAAATTTAATATTTTTAAGACTAAACTTGTCTCCCCTCTTTGACTTCTTTCCATCATAAACGTTATGAGTTTTCCAACAACATAAGGTAGAAACTCAAAATATATTGTTGAACAATTGAGTTCTAGTAGATGCCTCTTTATATCTTGCCTTTCTTTGTGCTATCTGTCAAATCCAGCCCTTCCTTTCCATTCCCATTACTGTTTCCTGGTTCATGTCCAGAAGACTACGGTAGCCCCTAAATAGCCTCTCTGATCCAGCCTCTTTCCTGTTTTTCTCCCCACACATCATTACTACATTACAATGACTAAAACATTATTTCAATCTTCATCATCAAAAAACGTAATAGTTCCCCTCTGCCTATGACGGAGACCTCAAACTCAAGGCTGTCACAAATCTAAACCCAGTTTGTATCTCCAGCTGTATCTCTCTCTATTCTGTTATGGAAATCTATATTCATCCAATAACATCATCGGTTCTGCTTCTAAACTTTTATTCAGGATCTGAGGAACTGAGACACCCTTCCTTCCCCTGTCCACCCAGTAGAATTCTATTCACCTTTCAAAATCCTGCTCAAATTTTACTTTCTTTGAGATAGTTTTCCTAACCACTACAGCTCAGTGATCCTTCCCTTCTTAGAATTTCTGCTGTAATCACTGTTTCTACCATTCATTTGAATTTATTATTCACTACCTCATATTGCAAAGGACAATTTCGAGTGTGTGTGTGTGTGTGTGTGTGTGTGTCTGTCTGTCTGTCTGTCTGTCTGTCTTATTTCCCTAACCAGGTATCAAATTCCCCCAAAAAGGCAGAGAATCTGTCTCTGTAATAGACTAGCATAGTGCATTTCATGTAAAGTTCTCAAGATGTTTTTGTGCCACAGTTTATCTCTGAAATTAGATTTTACTAAGGTCACTTCCAGTGGTAACATAATGTGAGAGTCCCTTTAGCATCTAGAAACATAAATATTGGAATTGATTGAGATGGAGATTCTTTCTTTTAAATCTTAAAGTCTTTTAAGAGCAGAATAAAGTCTATCCAGGGTACCTGAAACTGTCCCTCCAGGCTTTACTTGAATCAGCCTTAAAAAATGGCTCTTGATGCATGCTCCAGTATGGCCCTGGCATCACCAAGGCCATCATAAGGATGACCTAGGGTAGCCCCAAAGGGCTTTTACCAATTGTTAAGGGGATGATAAAGAAGATATGATGAATGTTATCATTATAAACTCCAGAAATAAATTTTATTTTATTTTGCCTTGATGATCAACAAAGTACTTCTACTCATATTACATCATTTGCTGCTCACCAAATAGTGCAAATACCTTGGTTACTATTTTCATTCTATGGATGAAGAAACTGAGGCTCATATTATGTCATTTGCTGCATAATCAGAAAGGTTTTGTGACCTGGCCAGGCGAGGTGGCTCATGCCTGTAATCCCAGCATTTTGGGAGGCTGAGGCGGGCAGATCATTTGAGGTTAGGAGTTCGAAACAAGCCTGGCCAACATGGTGAAACTCGGTCTCTACTAAAAATACAAAAATTAGCTGGGCGTGATGGCATGCACCTGTAATCCCAGATATTCAGGAGGCTGAGGCAGGAGAATTGCCTGAACCCAGGGGGTGGAGGTTGCAGTGAGCCGAGATCACTCCACTGCACTCCAGCCTGGACGACAGTGAAAGAGTGAGACATCGTCTTTAAAAAAAAAAGAAGAAAAAGGAAAGGTTTTGTGACCATGTTAAGGTTGTCCAGCCCATAAGTAGAAGTACTTGCACCTACGCCTTCTGCCTCCCTATCTTTCCATGGCAGGCAATGGTTTTGCAGCTGCTTCTCTCAGAGCACAGCTGGAGTGTTTGAAGGTGGCAGAATCTTCGTATTAAACATGTGCAACCCCTTTGCCTTTTCCAGCAAGTGAAGTATTCTTGCCAATTACACGAGCAGCACATCTGACAGCTTCCCCCAGCTTTGCCTACCCACCACTTCCACCGCCTGATTGCCCTTAAATACTCCAGCATCACTTCCTGAATGACTTGCTACAGGAGATGAGACATACTTTTAAAACTGCACCACACACCAACCACTGTGGCTGCTCGACTGCCCTAATGTCTCAGCCTAAACAATCTACCTACATACTTCCTGGGATTTCGTGAGAGAACCCACCAAAATTACGAGTCTGTGGAATCTATGTTCTGTCTATCTCCTCACACCTAATCTCAATCCACAGAGTGGAGTGGCAATTAAGCACTAGGGCCTGACTTCAAAAAAGAATTGAGACATGGGAGATCTGGGACCAGGGTTGGCTAGATAATTTGCAAGGCCCAGTGCAAAATGAAAATGGAGGGCCCCTTGTTTAAATAGCATGTAGAATTTCAAGGTGGCAAGGCAGCATTAATCCAGTTCAGCGTCCTTTTGAGCTCAGGGTTCTGTGCAACTGAATAGATCACATGCCCCTGCCTGGAACATCCAGGGATTCAGGCTGGGACACTCCAAACACCTCTATCCTAGAACTCATCAGCCCAGTAAAACAGTTTATCTGGGGAGAATTAATGTTCTTGAATTTTGGCAAACTGTGACTCCTACCACCAAAGGCAGGATTAGCCTCTTTGTGACCCACCGCCCCCCGCAATGGTTTATTTCTAGTGCTCTTACCATTTCGCACTCATAGTGTTGTGTTACCTTTCATTTGTGTCCACATCTGTCTTATTTTCTGGGCTGTGAGCTCCTCATGGCTGCGAGGATGTCCTGTTTATCCATGTGTCCCTAACACAGCATCTGACACATAATTAGCACTTAACAAATGTTTGCAGATAAGGGTTCCCAATTTCCCTAACTATTCCCACCCCACATACTCCCTGCCCTTCCCTGTTGCATCTTCTGTACTTAACCAGCCCCAGCTAAGTCCTAAGGCCTTGTCCTGGATATTACTCCTAAGGAAAAATCTCTGTTGGTCAGAAAGGAAAGAAGTTGACATCAGCTGTCCCTGAGGCTCTTTCAGTGGTTGCTGAGCTGAAGAGCAGGGGTGACCATAGTGAGACAGCACCATCAGCTTAAGAAATCCCTTTATTTTTGTGCCAATTCAAAGTGACTTGTATACTTTATGATCCTTATTCTTCTATATATCAAGACTTGGATAAACTTTAGGGTCAACCTGAACCCACTTATGTGGAAAACTGATGTTGTGGTCATCACAGCCTACATGCAGCCAGTACACACAAGAACCACCCAACTAATTTGCTTATGGCTAATGCCATTTCCAATTGGTCAGGGTCCATGTCATACTGGTTATTAAATATATTGAATATCATCCATGCTTGTCCCAAACACTGTTTCTCACTGAAGAGCACTCATTGAGAATTACATGATAATGAAGAAGAGGATGAGGAAGAGCAGAAAAATAGTGTCTTGTAATTATATTGCCTCTCATTTTACAAACTACGTATTAAATGAGTTTATTTTCAAAAGTGATAGAGGAGAAAAAAGGGAAGAGAAAATAAGCTTTTCATCTTCCTATGTTACATTTTAAAAGTTTTGATCCTTCAGCTTTCACTAGGAAATGTTCCCTGGATTCCCAGAACAGGTCAAGTCCTCTTGCTGGTCTCTCTCAAATCACCATAATACTTAGATATTTTGTGTCTATCCATTTGTTTGTATGATTATCTGATCAACATTGGGATCTTCCTCTGATTGTAAGTTCTGAAGAGCAAGAATTACGTCTGTTTCATCCCCAGCCCCTTGTATCTTGTTTAAAAGAGTAGATGTCCAACAAACACTTATATTATAAATTAAATTAATAAATGCCCACCATAGTAGCTGGAACAAAACTGAACCTGAATAAATACATGCATTCATTCACAAATGTATGAATGAATAAACGAACTTTGCTTACTTCAGAAGTTGTTCCAAGAGAGTCTAGAAAACACATGAGTAAATTCAATCAATTAGTTCCACAAATATTTATTAAGCACCTTCTATGTGTCAGGCACTCTTCTAGAGACTAGACATATAGAAGTAAACAGAAAAAGATCCCCCAAAATTACCAACTTGGGGAATATTTTCTCCAGAGCCTCCAAAGCACTCTCTGCCTGGATCTTCCAGGAAGAGACAAAACTGTTACTTGCTTTTTGCAGAGATCACAGGAAAATAAACAGCAATGACTCAAGAGTCCTTCAGCCATGATGTTCCAGGTTCTTGATCCAGCTCTTCCAGCACTTGGCAATATGATCTTGGGAAAGAAATACACCTAATATCTTAGACTTCATGGAGGCTTATGGCCTTCACCTCTCAAATGCCTTCTAGTTTTCAGTCTATAAGTCTCGGTAAAAATATTTTTAATAAAATGGATCTCTAATGAGAAATTTAGTTTTTGAATGAGAATGCTTTAGAAAATTTAGTTGTCATAACATACTAAATACACCTAGAGTAGAATGCCAAAAAAGGAGGGGGGCATCCTCAAGAAACTGGGTGAACTGCATTTGTGGCAACTCCTCAGGGAGCTCCGAGGCTAGAAAGATTAGGAACCATAAAAGGTGCAACAGTCAGATGGCTACAGTTTACTTTTTGTGTTCTCAGGGCCAGAAGCAGCTGGAGAAGACTCAGAAATCTTCACAGTGATTGGGATTCTGGGAGAATCAGTCACTTTCCCTGTAAATATCCAAGAACCACAGCAAGTTAAAATCATTGCTTGGACTTCTGAAACATCTGTTGCTGTTGTAAAACCAGGAGACTCAGAAACAGCACCCACAGTTACTGTGACCCACAGAAATTATTATGATCGGATACATGTCTTAGATCCAAGCTGCAACCTGATCATTAGCAATCTGAGGATGGAAGATGCAGGAGACTACAAAGCAGATATAAATACAGAGACTGCTCCCTACACCATCACCAAGCACTATAACCTGCAAGTCTATCGTAAGTCATGGGAAGAGGGAGCGCTTGTTTTATTTATACTTTGCAAATTTTCTATCTGAAGCACAGCTACATTTCTGATAATTGGGTCCCCTAAATTTTTTTGTATCTATTAATACTTATACATTAATATATCAATACTTATGAAAGGATGTAGTCTTACTTCTGTCCTGGCTTTGCCAGTTTTTAGCTATGTAATCTTCCATCAGCAGTTGGTCTCCTGGGCCTTGATTTTCTTTTTTGCATAATGTTAGTGATCATACGACTCACTTCCCGGAGTTATCATGAGGATCAAGTGAGATAGTGTATGCAAAGTGCTTTAAAAAAACTTTTTGAGATAATGATAGATGCAAAGAAGGTACAAATAAATATACAGGGAGGTTCTGTGTACCCTTCACCCTGTGTTAACACCTTGCATAACTATAGCACAATATCAAAAACAGGAAATTGACACTAGCACAATCTATAGAGCTATTTAGGTTTCACCACTTATGCATGCATTCATTTATGTGTGAGCATGTGTGTAGCTCGGTATGATTTAACTACATAGGCAGCTTGGTGTAACCACTACCATAACCAAGATTAACCATCACAAGATTCCCTCATGCTCTCCCTTTATAGCCGCACCTCCATCGTTTCCTTCCTCAATCCCTGAAAAACATTACTTTGTTCATATCTACAACTATGTTACTTCACAGATGTTATGTAGATGGAATGAGGATTTACCTTTTTGAGGTTGGGTATTTTTCATTTACGTAATGTCACTGAGATTCATCCAAACTATTGTGTGTATTAATAGTTTATACCTTTTTTATTGTGAGATAGTATTCCATGGTATGGATGCACTAGTTTGTTTAACCATTCACCTCTTGAGGAACATTTCCAGTTTGGGGTTATTACAAATAAAAAATGCTGTGAATATATGTATATACATTTCTGCATGAAATAAGTTTTTATTTTTCTGGGATAAATGCTCAAGAATATAATTGTATGATAAATCCATTTACAGTTTTAAAAGAAATGGACAAACTATTTTCAAATTGCCTTCCTCCCAGCAATGTATGAGTGATCCAGTTTCTTTACATCCTCACTAGCATTTGGTGTTATTACTTTTCATTTTGGCCATTCTGATGGGCGTGCAATGGTAACTCAGTTTAGTTTTGATTTGAATTTCTCTAGTAGCTATGCAAAGTGCTTTTGAAAGCTAAAAAATGAGAACTACTTGTTATCATCATTATAATTGCCACAGTTCACTGGGAGATAGGTGTGCTTTGTTGTGCAAGCTATCCCAAGTGTTGTCTGTGGACCGGCAGCATGAGCATCAACCGGGAGCTTTTTGGAAATGCAAATGTTCAGGTCCTGCCCTTGACCTTTGTGAATGAATGAAGTCCAGGAATCTGTGTTTAGTATTCTCTCTGGATTATTCCCATCTGTGCCAAGGTTTGAGAAGCACAGACATAGAGATACCCTGTTCAGTATGGCAGCCTCTAGCCACATGCAGCTCTTGAGCATCTGAAATGTGGTGAGTCCAAATTGTGATGTGCTGTAGGTGTAAAATTCATACCAGATCTTGAAATCATAGCACTGAAAAAAGAATATAAAATATCTCATTTGTTATCTTTTTTTTTCCTTTAATTTTTACTTTAAGTTCAGGGGTACATGTGCAGGATGTGAAGGTTTGAACGTGTGCCACGTGGTTTGCTGCACAGATCATCCCATCACCTAGGTATTAAGACCAACATCCATTAGGTAACCTTCCTGATCCTCACTTTCCCCTAGCCCCCTCTACAACAGGCCAAAGTGTGTGTTATGCCCCTCCATGTGTCCATGTGTTCTCATCATTCACCTCCCACTTATAAATGAGAACACGTGGTGTTTGGTTTTCTCTTCCTGCATTTGTTTGCTGAGGATAATGGCTTCCAAATCCATCCATGTCCCTAAAAAGTACATGATCTTGTTCATTTTTATGGCTGCATAGTATTCCATGGTATATATATAACACATTTTCTTTACCCAGTCTATCATTGATGGGCATTTGGGTTGATTCCATGTCTTAGCTATTGTGAATAGTGCTGCAATGAATATGTATGTGCATGTATCTTTGTAATACAATGATTTATATTCTTTTTGGTATATATCCAATAATGACTTTGCTGTAACAAGTGGTATTTCTGCCTCTAGGTTTCTAAGGAATGACTACACTGTCTTCTGCAATGGTTGAACTAATTTACACGCCCACCAACACTGTAAAAGCATTTCTTTTTCTCTGCAACCTTGCCAGTATCAGTTATTTCTTGACTTTATTAATAATTGCCATTCTGACTGGCCTGAGATGATATCTCATAGTGGTTTTGATTTGCATTTCTCTAATCAACAGTGATGTTGAGCTTTTTTTCACTTGTTTCTTGGCTGCATGAATGTCTTCTTTTGAGAAGTGTCTGTTCATGTTTTTGGCCACTTTTTAATGGGGCTGTTTGTTTTTTCCTTAAACATCTGTTTAAGTTCCTCGTGGACTCTAGATATTAGACCTTTGTCAAATTGATAGATTGCAAACACTTTCTCCCATTCTGTAGGTCGTCTGTTCACTCTGATGATAGTTTCTTTTGCTGTGCAGAAGCTCTTTAATCAGATCCCATTCGTCAACTGTTGCTTTTGTTGCAATTGCTTTTGGCATTTTCATCATGAAATCTTTGCCCGTGCCTATGTCTTGAATGGTATTGCCCAGATTTTCTTATAGGAGTTTTATAGTTTGGGGCTTTACATTTAAGTCTTTAATCCACCTTGAATTAAATTTTGTATAAGGTGTAAGGAAGTGGTCTAGTTTAAATTTTCT
The DNA here is from genome assembly GCA_963574635.1 of Cheracebus regulus. NCBI lineage: Eukaryota > Metazoa > Chordata > Mammalia > Primates > Pitheciidae > Cheracebus > Cheracebus regulus. The sequence goes on along the minus strand of CAUYQU010101217.1, from coordinate 23,946 downwards.
GCATATGGCTAGCCAGTTCTCCCTGCACAGTTTATTAAATAGGGAATCATTTTCCCACTGTTTTTGTCAGAGTTGTAAAAGGTCAGATAATTGCAGGTGTGTGATCTTACTTTTCAGTTCTTTATTCTGTTCCACTGGTCTATGTGTCTGTTTTTGTAGCAGTACCCTGCTGTTTTTGTTACTGTAGTCTTGTAGTATAGTTTGAAGTTGGGTAGTGTGATGCCTCCAGCTTTATTCTTTTTGCTTAGAACTGTCTTGGCTATTCAGGCTCTTTTTTCATTCCATGTGAATTTTAAAGTGGTTTTTTCTAATTCTATGAAGAATGTCAATGGTAGTCTAATAGGAATAGCATTGAATCTATAAATTAGTTTGGGCTAATTGATTCTTCCTATCCATGAGCATGGAATGTTTTTTCACTTATTTGTGTCCTGATTTCTTTGAGCAGTTGTTTGTAGTTCCCCTTGAAGAGGTCCTTTGCTTCCCTTGTTAGCTGTATTCCTAGGTATATTAATCTTTTTGTATCAGTTGTGAATGGGAGTTCATTCATGATTTGGCTCTCTGCTTATCTGTTGTTGGTGTATAGGAATGCTAGTGATTTTTGCACATTGATTTTATATCCTGAGGATTGCTCAAATTGCGTATCAGCTTAAGAAGCTTTTGGCCTGAGACAATGGGGTGTTCTAAATATAGGATCATGTTTTCTGCAGACAGAGACATTTTGACTTCCTTTCTCCCTATTTGAATACCCTTTATTTCTTTCTCCTGCCTGATTGCTCTTGCCAGAACTTCCAATACTATGTTGAATAGGAGTGGTGAAAGAGGGCATTGTCTTGTGCTGGTTTTCACAGGGACTGCTTCCTGCTTTTGCCCATTCAGTATGATATGGGGTATGGGTTTGTCATATAAGGCTCTTAATATTTTGAGGTATGTTCTTTCAATACCTATTTATGGAGAGTGTTTAACATGAAGGGATGTTGAATTTTATCGAAGGCCTTTTCTGTCTCTGTTGAGATAATCCATGGTTTTTGTCTTTAGTACTATTTATATGATGAATCACACTTATTATGGTTTGCATATGTTGAAGCAACCTTGCATCCTGGGGATGAAGCGAACTTGATCATGGTATATAAACTTTTTGATGTACTGCTGGTTTTGGTTTGCCAGCATTTTATTGAGGATTTTTGCATCAATGTTTATCAAGGATATTGGCCTGAAGTTTCTCTTTTGTTGTTGTTGTATCTCTACCAGGTTTTGGTATCAGAATGATGCTGGCCTCAGAATGAGTTAGGGAGAAGTCCCTCCTTTTCAATAGTTTCAGTAGAAATGATGCCAGCTCTTCTTTATACCTCTGGTAGAACTCAGCTGTGAATCTCTCTGGTCCTGGGTGTTTTTAGTTGGTAGGCTATTACTGCCTCAATTTCAGAACTTGTCATTGGTTTGTTCAAAAATTCAACTTCTTCCTGTTTCAGTCTTGGGAGGGTGTATGTGTCCAGGAATTTATCCATTTCTTCTAGATTTTCTACTGTATGTGCATAGAGATATTTATAGTATTTTCTGATGGTTGTTTATATTTCTTTAGGGTCAGTGGTGATTTTCCCTTTATCATTTTTATTGTGTTTATTTGATTCTTGTCTCTTTTCTCCTTTATTAGTCTAGCTAGCAGTCTATTTGTTTAATTTTTTCAAAAAACAACTTCTGGATTTGTTGATTTTTGGAAGGATTTTTTGTGTCTCTATCTCCTTCAGTTCACCCCTGATCTTGGTTATTTCTTGTCTTCTGCTAGCTTTGGGGTTTGTTTGCTCTTGGTTCTATGGTGCTTTTAGTCGTGATGTTAGGTCGTTAACTTGAGATGTTTCTACCTTTTTGATATGGGCATTTAGTGCTGTAAGTTTCCCTCTTAACACTCCTTTAGCTGCCTTGCAGAGATTCTGATACCTTGTCTCTTTGTTCTCATTAGTTTCAAAGAATCTTGATTTCTCTCTTAATTTCATTGTTTACTCAAGAGTCATTAAGGACCAGGTTGTTCAATTTCCATACAGTTGTGTGGTTATGAGTGAATTTCTTAATTTTTAGTTCTAATTTGATTGTACTATGATCTGAGAGACTGTTTTCCTGAATAATTTCAGGTCTTTTGCATTTGTTGAAGAGTGTTTTGCGTCCAATTATGTGATCAACTTTAGAGTATGTGCATGTGGTGTTGAAAAGAATATATATTCTGTTGAATTTGGGTGGAGAGTTCTGTAGATATCTATCAGGTCCACTTGATCTAGAGCTGAGTTTAGGTTCTGAATATCTTGGTCAATTTTCTGTCTCAGTGGTCTAATATGGTCAGTAGGGTGTTTAACTCTCCCACCCGTATTGTATAGGAGTCTAAGTCTTTTTCTATATCTCTAAGAACTCGCTTTATGGATTTGGGTGCTTCTGTATTGCGTGCATATATATTTAGGATAGTTAGCTCTTTTTGTTGAATTGAATGAACCCTTTGCCATTTTGTAATGCCCTTCTTTGTCTTTATTTTCTTTGTTGTTTTAAAGTCTATTTTGTCAGAAACTAGGATTGCAGCCCCTGCTTTTTTCTGTTTTCCATTTGCTTGGTAAATTTTTCCCTATTCCTTTATTTTGAGCCTACGTGTGCCTTTGCATGTGAGATGGGTCTCTTGATGACAGCATACTGATGGATCTCAGCATACCAGTTTGCCATTCTGTGTTTTTTAATTGGGGGCATTTAGCCCATTTACACTTAAGTTTAGTATTGTTATGTGTGAGTTTGATCCTGTCATCATGATACTAGCTGGTTATTTTGCAGACTTGTTTATGTCATTGCTTCATAGTGTCACTGGTCTGCATACTTTAGTGCGTTTTTGTAGTGGCTGGTACCTATTTTCCCTTTCCATATTTAGTGCTTCCTTCAGAAATTCTTGCAAGGCAGGCCTGCGGGTAGCAAATTCCTTCAGCATTTGCTTGTCTGAAAAGGATTTTATTTCTTCTTCACTTATGAAGCTTAGTTTGGCCAGATATGAAATTCTGGGTTGTAAATGTTTTTTCTTTAGTGTTGAATATTGGCCCCAAGTCTATTCTGGCCTGTAGAATTTTACTGAGAGGTCCACTTTTAGTCTGATGTGCTTCCCTTTGTAAGTGACGTGGGCTTTCTCTCTCATTGCCCTTAACATTTTTTCTTTCACTTCAACCTTGGAGAATCTAATAATTACGTGTCCTGGGGTTGATCTTCTCATGGAATATCTCACTTGCATTCTCTTCATTTCCTGAGTCTGAATATTGACCTGTCTTGCTAGGCTGGGGAAGTTCTGGATAATATCTTGAAGTATGTGTTCCAACTTGGTTCCATTCTCCCCATCTCTTTCAGGTACCCTAATCGGTTGTAGGTTTGGTCTGTTTACCTAAAGCAACTGATGACCATCCCTAGCCTGACTCTTACACTATAATCTGGTGTATGAGAGTGTATTTATTCATCCGTCACTGAGTCAGGGTCTGCAGGACAGACCTCCACAGGTGGTGATCAATGTTTCAAGTGGTGACCCCAACGTGATACTCATCACAGCTGGCACCCAAACAGGGACACCAGCTGTGGCATTGATCACATAAGTTCTCCTCACACTGGGGCACCAGCTGGCATTGGTCAAGTCAGTGGGTCTCTGGGTGCCAGTTGTGACAGGTATCACATTGGGGTCATCACATGAGACGCTGATCACCACCTGTAGAGGTCTGTCCTGCAGACCCTGACACAGTGACAGATGAATAAATACACTCTCACACACCAGAGTACGGTGTAAAAGTTGGGCTAGGGATGGTCACCAGCTGATCTCAGAGGGCGATATCAGCTAACCGACCCCCACTCCCTGTTCCTCCTCACATTTATTCAGTATAAATTTAACAACAGAGGTTTTAAGTCAACATGCTTGTAGATAATTAACATGGTTAAAAGAGTGCTTTTATGAATGATAAAAGGTCTTGGTTCTGGGGCCCAGAATAAACACCAAGAATGGGTAATTCCCCTTTGACCACACCCTGAGAGGACCATCCAGCACAAAGTTTACATGAGTAAACAAATTAGAGTAGGGACAAAGGAATGTGGGGTAAACAGACTTACCTGGGGAAGCTTCTATTATCCTAATCTTTACCTATGACTTAATGCTCTAAGGTAAGAACTGATTGCCTTCATCCAGTCTCATTAAAACCTTTCGGCCTTCCAGAAGGTTTGAGACTATAATCTACAACTTCCCTAATATTTCCTTTAATATTTTGCCAACCACCCAAGTGGATCCCAACAATATAACTTCGTATTTCTTGGAGGTTTTGTTCATTCCCTTTCGTTCTTTTTTCTCTCTTCTTATCTGCCTGTCTTATTACAGAAAGATAGTCTTCAAGCTCTATGATTCTTTCCTCCAGTTGGTCTATTCTGCTGTTGATATTTGTGATTGATACCTTGTGTGGTGGTTTTCAGCTCCATCATATTGGTTATGTTCCTCTCTTAATTGGCCATTCTGTCTATCAGCTCCTGTTATTATAATTCTTAGCTCCTTTGTATTGTGTTAGAACATGCTCCTTTAGCTCAGCAAAGTTTGTTATTACCCAACTTCTGAAGCCTACTTCTGTCAGTTCAGCCATGTCAACTTCAGCCCAATTCTGTGCTTTTGCTGGAGAAGTATTGTAGTCATTTAGAGAAGAAAAGGCACCCTGGATTTTTGAGTTTTCAGCATTTTTGTATTAACTCTTTATTATCTTGGTGTGCTTATCCACTTTTGATCTTTGAGGTCACTGACTTTCAAATGGGGTTTTTGTGAGGTCTTTTTTGTCGATACTGTTGTCTTCTGTTTGTTTTTCTTTCCATAGTCAGGCCACACTTCCGTGGGGTTGTTGCAGTTTGCTGAGGGTCCACTCCAGACCCTAATTGCCTCAGTTTTTCCTGTACCTGGAGGTGTCACCAGTGAAGCCTGCAAAACAGCAAAGATGGCAGCCTGCTCCTTTTTCTAGAAGCTCTGTTTCAGGGGTGTATTGACATGTTGTCAGCCCAAATACACCTGTAGGAGGTGGCTAGGGACCCCTGTTGGGAGGTCTTACCCAGTCAGGAGGAATGGGATCAGGGACCTACTTAAAGAAGAAGTCTGGCTGCTTTTTGGTTGAGCAGGTGTGCTTCATTGGAGGGTCCCTTCCTTCTCCAGACTCCCTGGACTCTCCAAATCTGGCAAGCTGGAACAGCTGAGTTCACTGAATGGAAGAGATGGTGGCCACCTCTCCCGACAGCTCTGTCTTAGGAAGAGTTCAAATCTCTGTCTGTATAACCTTAGTTGGAGTGGCTGAAGTCCCTGCAGGGAGGTCCCACTCAGTGAGAAGTAATGGATGGGGGTCCCACTTAAAGAAACAGTCTGGCCATGATCTGGCAAAGCAGCTGTGCTGTGTTGTAGGGGACCCTTCCTCCTCTGGATCATTTGAACTCTCCAAAGCTGGCAGGCTGGAATGACTGAAGCCAGTGAATGGCAGAGATGGCAGCCACCCCTCCCCCCAGTAATTTTCACATTAGGGAAATGCAATTTTTGTTATATTGCGTTAAATGCAATGCATAATTTAAATTAATATTACCTGCTTGTTTTTACTTTTGAAATGTGATTATTAGAAAATTTAAAATTACATGAGTGACTCACATTATATTTCTGTTGGGCAACACTAGTTTCTAGCATAAGGAACATCTTGGCTATTTCTCAAAGATTTCACTGTTCATGTGCCTCATAGCAGAAAAACACAGAAATGTGGCTAATCCATGTTGTGACAGATGCAATCCAGGTATACAGGTCACCAACTACATTTCAAGCTCTATAAAGGCAGGGACTATTGTTTATCACTGTATTCCCAGCACCTAAATCATCAGGTACATAGTGGATGCTCCAGAAATATTTGTTGAAGAAGAATGAATGAATAGTACTATTCCCAGGTTTCTCATGCTTAGCAATTGTGAATGTTCAATTCATGTAAGATGATTGAATCAGATTTTATCCAGATAGACAGTATAGTGGAAAGAACATTAATCTTGGAATTGGACATACTTTGCCAACTGTATGACCATGGGCAATTTGTTTTAATGGATTTTTGAAGAAGTTATAGCTTTCCTCCATGGATAGTTTGAAAAAAAAATTAAGAAAACATGCGTACACCAGAAAACAGAAAGAAAAACATGTTTAAAGATTATTTCATGCAGTTGTATGCTGATAAGTGTTCAATTAGCTCTTGATTGGGTGTGTGTATTCATATATAGATACAATTTATATTTAGTATAAATTTTATTGACTTGAAAAATGTGTAGCACACAGTTTCATTAATGATAATAAAATACATAATAGGCTTTATTTTAAATTCCATATTGAATTTATTTTGCTGAGAGGGCACTAGAAGATAAATTCCAATTATTCTCACGGACCACTTCCACTGACTTTTGCTAAGCACTTATATCCCTAAGCAGCCTATAGTTGTAATTAATACATGAGTGTAGTTCCAATACAAACATTGGTTGATATTTTTATTTAAGTTAAATAATAAGAAAAAAGTTATTCAACAAAGACGTACATATTGGAGCTTCATTTGTTTATCAGTGACATGAGCAACTTCTTTGCTGAACTGAATAATGGTTTCCAAATACCAAAAGAATACTTCCTATTTTTTGTGCTATTCACAATGTAATGGCTACAGATATTACACACTTTTAAGTTTAATCTGCATTCCTCCATTGCTATTTTAAGTCTATGGCAACAATCATCAAAACAGCAAATCAAGACCTAGTTTATAGCAATTGCCAATTTCTATGGGGTAAATACTCCTACCATGGCTGATCTTAAGACATGCAGAGTTGGAAAGATGTGCCCACAGGTTCTCCATCGACCAAGGACAGATACAATATAGATAACTCCAAGAGCATAGACAGTAATACAAAGTCAAAAAAGGATTAGAAAATGATCAGTTTTTAGTATTTACTACTTTTATTTTTAACATAATTTATTTAAGTATAAGTTTTTATAATTTAATTTTTAATGATGGCTTGCAACATTTCTGAGAATTTAACAATTGGCTCCCACAAACTAGTACAAGCCAGCCCCAGCTCACCACTGGCTCATGTGTCTGCCCCTCCTAGGTCGGCTTGGGAAACCAAAAATTACACAGAGTCTAATGACATCTGTGAACAGCACCTGTAATGTCACACTGATATGCTCTGTGGAGAAAGAAGAAAAGAATGTGACATACAGATGGAGTCCCCTGGGAAAAGAGGGTAATGTCCTTCAAATCTTCCAGACTCCTAAGGACCAAGAGCTGACTTACACGTGTACAGCCCAGAACCCTGTCAGCAACAATTCTGACTCCATCTCTGCCCAGCAGCTCTGTGCAGGTAACCAGCTCTGTTCTTCTCTCCTGGTGAGTCCCAGCGATCACTCTGAGGAGCTGCAAGGTCTGAATGTGGCCGCATTCTCTAGAGAAATGTGCTTCCTTTATGTTTGGCCTAGTCCCGGGGGCATGACCTCTCAAGTAGCCCACTGGGAAAGGGGCCAAAGCCTTCTGAGGGATGCTAGACATGTCTGGGTGTTCTGTGGCAACCCCTGCTCAAATCTCTGATCCAGTTTCTCATCCTGGCTTTTAATAGCAGAAAGTTTAGTTTCCCTAGGAGCTTTGGCACCCCTTTGGAGGGCACATGGTTTTCATAATTCCCCTCACTGTGGACAAATCTGTCCAGCCTCTTGGGCCTCGTTCCTGAGGATCAAGACTCACTGCGTCTTCTATTTTCAGATATCCCAATGAGCTTCCGTACTCACCACACCAGTTTGCTGAGCGTGCTGGCTATATTCTTTCTGCTTGTTCTCATTCTATCTTCAGTGTTTTTGTTCCGTTTGTACAAGAGGAGACAAGGTAGGATTTTCCCAGAAGGTAAAATGTGGAAACTCACCTTCTTTCTTCCCAGGACTGAAGTCATTTATCCAAAGTGCTGCGGAGAGGTCCACTGTTCTGTGAAATCAGTCTTCCTCCAATCCCCACCCCACCACCTCCCAGAATGAAGGCTCTGAGGATGGTGTGACATTACCCTGAATGGTCTTCAGAATCCATTCCTATGAACACCAGTATCTGGTGGGCCCAGAACATGGGTTCTAGTTTAGTATCTACATGAACAAGCTGTGCTTCCTTGGACAAGTATGTTCACCTCTCCATCTTAGTGTCCTCACATGTGAAATGTATGGACTAGAGGATCTCCAGGGTCACTTCCAATTTCACTGTATTTTGATAATGACCATTGGAGAGTCATTGAGAGACATGTTCTAATTCTGTATTCCATAGTTGTCACTAGATCCCTGTGAATCCCTCTGGATCATTCTGTAGTTGTGCCATTCCCAGTTCAGAAAACCTAACTTTAGAACCCCAAGGAATCATTACACCCTCCTATTCACCCACATCTCATATCCGCCCAAGACATGTTTCACTGCCAGTCAGTCTGGGGGTGGAAGTCTCGGCTTGACCATTTATCAGCTACCAGTTATTTTATCATTGTAAGCTTCCATTTACTCAGTTGTAAAATATTCACAGTAATAAGGTATGCTGCATATACTTATTAAGTGAATGAAATGGAATTAGAAATATAAAATACTTTGCCCAATTCCCAGTACATAGTAAGTACTTGGTAAATGTTAGCTAGTATACTGATAACTGATGGGCATGAGGCATGGTACGGAGGAGGCCTTCTAGGGAGAAGGGGAATTGTGACATGTGTCATACTCAAATGGCCTCACAATGGGGAGAATTCACAGCCTGCTTGCGCCACAGGTGATCTGCAAGGTCCTGCAAAGAGATAGCGATCTTCAATCCCTCACTGCCTTTTGGGAAGAGAAAAGGGCTATTCTCTGCATCTATAAATGAGATAAGAGAGAGCATTCAGTTTGTCTCATACTCACCAAATATGAGGCAGGGACTGAGACAGGACTAAACTCTGAATGTTGGAGCTCTGTAATACTGCTCAGCTCAGACCTGCTATTTGCAGATATGTTGGTGCCCCGGATTATGAAGGCCCAAAATTCTGGTCGTCTTTTTTCACCTTGACCCTAAAATGTTCTGTGTTAGTACCAAAGCAAAGGAGTACACTGACGTGAATGTCTCTTCCAGTCCATATATTCTTAAAAGGAAAGACTTATCTACTGTCTTTTCTTCTTTGGGGCCTCACACAGAGCCTGGCACATAGAAGGAGCTTAATAAATGTTTATTAACTGTGTGGATTGGTTGGGTGCTGTGGCTCATGCCTGTAATCCCAGCACTTTGGGAGATCAAGGCAGGTGGATGGGCTGAGCTCAAGAGTTCGAGACCAACCTGGGCAACATGGTGAAACCTGTTACCTACCAAAAATACAAAAATTTGCTGGGTGTGGTGGCATATACTTGTAGCCCCAGCTACTCAGGAGGCTGAGGTGGGAGGATCGCTTGAGTCTGGAAGTCAGAGGTTGCAGTGAGCCATGAGTGCACCACTGCATTCCAACGTGGGTCACAGAGTGAGAGACCCTGTCTCAAAAACAAAGACAAACTGTGAATCAATCAAACAAGCAATAAATGTTCATGGAACATCCACTGTGTGCTTAACACTGAGATGGTTACAGCAAGGTCTGCACCAAAAGAATGCAAAACTGTGTATACCTAGAGAGAATCAATCAAGTTAAAAAACTAAGACTGTGACATGGAAAGTCAACTAGCCATGCAAGACAGTCAGTGGTAAATGTCAGAGACGAAGGGAGATCCTGGATGGAAGAGCTTCCTTTGACTGCCCACACAGGGAGGGGTAGGGAAATTCTCTTTGGCCTAATCTGGACTCTAGAGTAGAAGAGAATTCCCACTGAGCTGGGCTTGAGGCCTCAGCCAGGTGCCTCCTGAGACATTCTGAGGATCCAAGCATCCATCTCAAAGGATGGGAGCCATTTAACCCCTGGCAGCTTCCTTTTTACATCTTAAAAAGAGAACATTGGAATAGATCATCTCTAAAAAAACCCCACCTTTCACAGACTGTGGATCTATATGTATTTGTGAGACAGATGCTGCCTCAAAGAAAACCACATACACATATGTCACGGCTTCAAGGGACACCCAGCCAGCAGAGTCCAGAATTTATGACGAAATCCTCCAGTCCAAGGTGAGCTGATGCTATTCATGGACACCCCTGTGCCACCATCTCCACGACAGAGTCACAGGCAGCCATTGCCCTCTGCTTGTTGTTGTCTAGAAAGTAGCCACGGCCAAGAGTCGGAGGGTCCAACCAGGAATGCCATGTCAGGGAAGTGATGCCATGGATCTTTCTGTGAGGACAGAAACGTGACCCATTGTCACCCCATGGCAGCCTCCATGGGCTGAGACCCTGAGCTCCCCACAGTGGGCCTGGCTGCAGATTAGGTGAGCCATGACTAGGAGTAAGGTGCCCCCTAGAGGGGCCACACAACAGAGGTGCTCCTGGTGTGAGGCGAGGGCTGCCATGTGACTACCAACGAGGTGAGCAGGTTGCTAAGGGAGCTCCGAGGCTGCAGAACGGACAGAGAAGTTCCCTCGAATGCCCCTCCTGGTCTAGCAGGAGCGGCTTGCTTCCCTCAGACTCAGAATCACTGTCCCACACTCCTCTTCCTACCCACCCTTTCCCTACCTGCCCTCCCTCCCCTCCACCCTGGATCACCTTCTTCTGTGTCCCACCAGCCTGCTTCCTTGAAGTCTGCAAGGAATCAAGGGGGAAACTGAGGTCTGCCTGGATAGTGTAGCGCTGTGTTTGGACTGATAGGGCCGTGGGATCCATAGAGCCCATGGAAAGATAAAATCCTGACTGAGCAGGATTCGGCCTGAACCATGGATGCCCCCTCCTGGCCTCTGAGGTTTTTCCCCACCAAGACCCTGCCTAACTGCTACCCGTTTGCCCTCACCTCATCCCTTCCTGACCCTAGTCCTCTCCAGAGTTGGATGGAACCAGAACTGAGGCCAAGGGGGAGGCCACCTAGTAAATGTGAGACCAGGGAAGGACAGTGGGTAGAGGCAGAATTAGGAAAGGGGACTTGGAAGATTGGGCCTGGGCTCCCTCACTGAGGGGAAGATGCGTGTTTTACAGGTGCTCCCCTCCAAGGAAGAGCTGGTGAACACAGTTTATTCCGAGGTGCAGTTATCTGATAAGGTAACCCCTTTCTGGCTTTTTAATCCCCGTTTTCCTATGTCTCCCAGCCATTCTGGTGTACTCAGTCCATCCTACCAGGGGCCACCCGGTTCCCTTGGGACTCTCTGAAGCGCTCAGGACTCACTCCCTAGGGTTTTGGTCTATGTGTACTTCCACCCATGCACAGAGCCCCACTCCCCAGGCCAATGGCCACCCACAAGTTGTCCTACTTGGGATGCTGATCCCACCGTTCAAATGCAGAAGTCCCTAGGCCTCTGAACTATGGCATGGGAACTCTAGCCAAGGAACTCCACCCCTTATAATACCCGGGGCCACTGCTAGCTCATGGTGTGAAAATGAGAAAACAGTTGCTTCCCTCTGAGCAAACACAGACCCATACCAGATGCCCAGATGGGCACAATGGAGCAGAAGCTGAATTTCAGTTCATTTGTTCCCTCAGCTGCCCTTTCACCACACACAGCCTGCACAACCATTTGAAGTGTCAAGTGCCTTGTGCCTATGTCCGTCTCTGCCATGTGCATAGTCCTGTGACAGGACTTTTGGGCATCTAAGGAGGGATTGTCATATATGAAGGTCCTCACTGCTGCTACAGTCAGGTCAGCTTTAGGGTTGCTTAAAGAATCAAATGTTACATGTACCCCAAAACCTAAAATGCAGTTAAAAAAAAGAATCAAGTGTTTTCTAAGTATTCCTGTTTAACAGCTAAGTTACCAAGCAGGAAGCTAAAATGAGTAAGAATTAAGAGCTGATCCTATAAGGCAATAGGAAGGGCATCTATGAACTCGACAAGCAGAGCGATGCTACTTCCATTTAAGGAAGACTTGAAGCACAGGGCAGTTTGCTTGTAGAGGTAAGCCAAATGGACTGGACAACCAGAGAGAGGGACCTTTACTTCTTCCGTGATCAGGAGAGGGAAGGAGGAAAAGAAAAAGAAGAGGAGGAATGAGAAAAGAGGAGAAGGAAAGGAGAAGGACAGGCAAGAAGTGAGGGTCAGGGCACCCAGCATATTTGCGCTGGGATCCCAAGGAGAGTTAGAGGAAGAAGAGTAACCTAACTTTTTAGCAGGTGTAAAGAGGAGATAAAATTTGAGGGATTAATCAGGGAGTCCTGGATTGTGACATCTCAAGATAAATCCTTATAGACAAGTTACATGACAGTTATTCGGTCAGTAATTAAAAACCTAAGACTCCTCAAGCCAATAGGAAGGTTGTTTGTAGCCCTCTAAATGCAAGACCACAGGAGATGCTAGCAGTGAGTCCCCACTCTGTATAGGTGAAAGTAGAGTCATTGGGATAAAAAAAAAAAAAAACTAGGGCCCAACTAGGAACAAGGAATGCAGGTAGCTTGAACCTGAATGTTGCCTCAAGCCTATAATCAAAATCCATGCCAAATACATGGACCCCTCCCCCTACTCCATGCCCCGTTCCCACCCACTCCTCTTTTCTGGGCTAAGAAGTTAATTGCCCAGGGCCTCCCAGATGGGGGCTGGCTAGAGCAGACCCAGGGGCTCAGCAAAGAGCAAGGCCCTGCTACCCTAGATTTCCCCAACACCAGGCAAGTCTAAAGCATCTCCCTGTGCCATTTGCTGGACTCCCCTGGGAACTCACAGGACTGGAGATCCCCCGCAGTACCTTTCAGTTAACTTGTTCTCACATCTTCGTCTCCTGCACAGATCGGGAAAGCCAGCACACAGGACAGTAAACCTCCTGGGACTTCAAGTTACGAAATTGTGATCTAGACTGCCGAGCTGAGTTTTCCCTCTGGAAACTGAATTACAACCACCAATGCTGGCAGGTTCCCTGGACCCAGATCTCTGCCCAGCTCTTACTAGGAGATTGCAAATTGCCATATTTCAACATGTAAGCAAAGCAGGAAACCTTCTGTTACTGGGCATAGCTTGTGCCTAAGTGGACAAATGGATGCATACCCTTCCGGAAATGGCTCCCTTCTGGATGAATGATGAAGCAGGTTACCTAATATAGTGTTTCTCAAACTTCTTCCCATCGTAGTATATGTAGAAAATAATATTTTTATGGCACACCATGGTAAACAATCAGGATTGCTCACGTCTGGAAGCTGCATATGACCAGAGGCCTCTCGTGACTGAAGGTAACAACCTTGCCCAGCAACTGTGGGAGAACTGTGCACACCTGTAACAGGCCATGGCACACCAGCCAAGATGCTCTGCTCACCTCACCGTCAGTCTGTATGAAGATCCCCGGTGCGTGGCCTCCACCAGTCCCTACCTCACAAATTTGGAAAAGGTATCCTTCACTGGAGGCAGATGCAGCCCTTCCCCTGAGTGCATGGCTTGGAGGGCAGAATGTGGGCTGCATATAAGCACACTCATCCCTTTCTCTGGAAATCTCTGTGCAGGGCACAACACGCTCAGTAACTCCAAACACAAACGGCAGTGCTGTGTGTGTCTCTGTGAGAGTTGTGGCTCTCAGCCATGTCAACACACTCTCCAAATGGAGTGTTGGAAAATGTTCTTTCTGTAGGGTCTAGAGACTGCTGAGCATTTTTCGTGGCGTGCTACTTCAGAAGCCTCGTAGGATTTTCTTTCTGGCTAAGCTTTCCTTCTGTATCACTCCAAGCAGCCTCAGCAGAAGAAGCAGTCATGCCCAGTATTCTCGCTTTCTGAAAGGAATTGACCAGCTGATATTTCTCACACTTCTGGGGAACTAAGTGTAATCCAACCACCAAAACAGAAGACCTTGCAAGAAGCAGAGTCATTCTCCGGAAGGAACTTGGGAGATGATGGTGCAGATGATGAAACTGGGTTCATCTGAGTTCCAAAGGCCCAGAGAACTACGGAGTTGAAGCGGAGGCAGAGTGCCCTCACCCCGGCATCCTCCACAAACAGACCACCAGCCAGCTGACACGTGTATTAACTCTCTGCAATGAGGAAGAATCATTCACAGCTGAGCAGGGCATTCATATGATCATTTGAGGACATGTTTGCCTTATGTGTTGGCAAATATAATCAGCAAACTCCTAAATCCCCACGAACAGTCCTAGGCTGGACAGCAGAAATGAGCTGCATTTAGACAGACGAAGACATCAGTCCCAGTAAATGAATCCATAGACTCATCTAGCACCAACTATCATTAGCACTGTGTTAGGGGCTGCAAGGCCCCAAAGTAGAAAATGTGCAGAGTGTCTGCCCTTGTGTAGCTGTGGAGGCAATTCCAGCACGGACGCTACAGTTAAATCTGAACTGCAGCTACAAGTGATGGCATGAACTAGAACAGCCAAAAAAGACCTTATGAGGGGGCAGGGCTGAAGCTGGGCCTTGAAGGATGGATGAAATTTGGATAGAGAATGAGGAAGACAGGGGGCCTCCAAGTGAAAGAAGCATGAAAAATGAGTGGGGGCCTGGACCAGTGGGGTGTATTCAGAGCACCTCTCCAGATGCACCATGCTCACAGTCCCTTGCCTATGCGTAGCAGGGTGCCCCAGCCAGACATGTGCCCTTCACCCCATGTCCATTTACATGTCCTTCAATGCCCACCTCAAATGGGCATTATACCTCTTCTATAAAGCTTTCCCTGGTATCAGGAGTCAAAATTAACCAGGGATCTTTTCACATCACTGTTTTTTCCCCTTTGGTCCTTCTATCACTAGAACTTATCTCATTCTGCCTTACAGCATAAATAATTACTTGTTTTCCTCACTACATTGTACATGTGGGAATTAGAGATAGACAGAAGCCGGCTGGGTGTGGTGGCCCACACCTGTAATCCGAGCACTTCGGGAGGCCAAGGTGGGCCAATCACCTGAGGAAAGGAGTTCAAGACCAGCCTGGCCAACATGGTGAAACCTGGTCTCTACTAAAAATACAAAATTAGCCAGGTGTAGTGGCACACACATGTAGTCTGAGCTACTCTGAAGGCTGAGACAGGAAAATCACTTGAACCCGGGAAGTGGAGCTTGCAGTGAGCCAAGATCATGCCACTGCACTCCAACCTGGGAGAGACAGAGCAAGACTCCATCCCCACCCCCTGGAAAAAAAAAAAAGAGAGAGAGAGAGAGCTAGAAGTCAGTAATCATGGTGCAATCAAATTCTGGCAAGCACTAAATATTGGGATGTGGTGGCTCACGCCTGTAATTCCAGCACTTTAGGAGGCCAGGGCCGGTGGATCACTTGAGGTCAGTAATTCAAGAGGAGCCTGGTCAACAAGGTGAAACCCTGTCTCTACTTAAAATACAAAAAATTAGCTGGGCGTGGTGGCACACACCTATAATCCCCACCTACTAGGAAGGCGGAGGTGGGAGAATCGCTTGAACCTGGGGGGAAGAGGTTGCAGTGAGCTAAGATCCCGCCACTGCACTCCAGCCTGGGCAACAGAGTGAGACCCTGTCTCAAAAAAAATAAAAATAAAATAAATATCAGGATGCATATGTCAGAGCCTGTTCCTAGTGTAAGAGCATTTTGGAGGGAAAAGACTTTCAGAGTTAGGCAGACCAACTAAGAGGTCAGCTGAAGCACCAAACCACTGGTGAGGAGGTGAAAGGCAGAGCCCCAGAAAGACACGTGCAGGAAGAAGTAAAGAGGCTTGGCCATAAAGGATGGAGGAGTTCCAAAGTGACACCAAACAGGCTGCGTTTCTCCTAAAATAAAACCACTCCTCACTCTGTGGATGCGTTGAACACGCACTCCTGAACATCTTTATTCTCTAACTTGCCCTCTTCCTCTTCCTAATATGCTCGCTCAAGTAAAGTTCCTAGTGTCCTAATGTCCCTGTGTGTACTGTCGAAAATAAAAATAAAAATCCGAAGCAGGTTAGATCTGTTAGGTCTTCCAGAAGGATGAAGCCAGAGCCCAGGAATTCTGAAGGTGGTCTTTGGGCTCAAGACATCCTGCTTTTGTCTCTCCTTTCACTGCTTCTCTCCTACGAATCTCCTGATTCATGAATACGTTAAATGGTCAGCCTTCTCTCTAGGGCTCAGTTCTTAGATCTTCCTCCTGTAAAATGTATGTGATCTTATTTTCCTCTCCACAACTTTCCAGATGAACTAGATTGTGACCAAGAGGTATATAAAATCAAAGCACCGTGGAGCAGGATCTTGTATCCAGCCAAAGTGGGCCAGTTTTTAAAAGTGTGCCTCAAAATGGAAATCTCAGAGACAGAGCCCTCTGGTGGAAAGCTCTAGTAGGTCAGGACAGTCTCCGCCTGCAGTCACCTTGGGCTTTACTGAGGGACTCAACTGAGAAACCGAGGAACACTGCAGCTCATGCTCCTCAGAAGAAGAAAGTGAAGCTGGTTTAAAATATGATTAAAAAAAAAAAATCTATAGAACACTCCACACTGCACAGACTATGAGAAAATAGCCTGGTTGGGCCAGCTTGGAAACCAGGCACAGGCAGGAAGGAGTCTGCCTGGTTTGTGCTGTGTCCACAGAGAGTGCTCCTTAGGTCCTGCCTGGAGAGAAGGAATGCTGGGCTATATTTTCTTCCAGACTCATTATTTTTCTTCTGTTTGACTTTTCTCTGAATTACCCTTGATTTGTATAAATTTTCTCAAGAGTAGTGACAGTCTCTACTAGTTGTAAAATGAAGCTTGAAGGCCTGGCACAGTGGCCCAAGCCTATAAACCCAGCACTTTGGGAGACCGAGGCGGGCGGCCTGATCACAAGGTCAGGAGTTCAAGACCAGCTTGGCCTACACTGTGAAACCCCATCTCCACTAAAAATACAAAAAAAATTAGCCAGGCCTGGTGGCACGTGCCTGTAGTCCCAGCTACTCAGGAGGCTGAGGCAAGAGAATCTTGCTTGAAGCCGGGTGACAGAGGTTGCAGTGAACGGAGATCGTGCCACCACACTCCAGCCTGGGTGACAAACCAAGACTTTGTCTCAAAAAAAAAAAAAAAAAAAAGAAAGAAAGAAAAAATGAAGCTTGAAGAACAAAGGCAACATGAGGAACTATAATGAGTGGTTACAAACATGGGCTCTGACAGTAGAGTGCCTGGGTCTGAATCCCGGTTTCTTAGTCATGTGACCTCTGTCAAGTTACTTTAACTCCACTGTACCTCAGGTTGTCCAGCTGTAAAATGGGATAACAATAGTTCCTACCTTGTAGGGTTGTTGTGGGGATTAAATGAGGTGTTGCTCATATAGGAATGTGCCTGTGCATGGCAAAGTCCTGGATTTTTTTTAATAAGCTGTTCTTACAAGCCTGAAACCTTCAGAAGATGCTAATCCAAATTTATGAAATAAGCTTCTTATAACAGAAATTCAGCTTGTACTATGCAAAATTAATGTTGTATGTCAAACTTTTAACTCTCATCCCTCTTTATTCAGATATATTTTGCTATATCCAATGTTTGCTCCCCCGTTATTATATCACAATCTATTTACCTGATGCTATCCTTGTCTCCCCAGTTAGACTGAGAAAGCAGGGGATATATCTAAATAATAATAATAATATGGAAGAGCTCCTTGAAGGCAGAGAGCCTGTAAGAATTGTTGAGGGCTTATTTTGTATACCAACTGCTAAACTAGATGCTTCATACATTGTTGTCAATACTCACGACAGCCCTGTAAAGTAGAAATTAATTCTTCCGTTTAACACTAAGGCTGATATAATGAATACCCTGGCAAAGTTGGAAAGCTGGGAATTGAACTCAAGCCTTCTTGTCACCAAGGGCCATGCACTTGTACCCTGCCATGCGGTTTCTTCTTACCTCCTGTGGATTCCTCATACCTGGCACTTGGCCTTAGGTGTACATACACCTGGCACTTTGCTTAACACATAACAGGTGGACCACAAATAGTTATTGAATGAATACTTGCATATACTAATGTTTTATGGTACTAAAAACAGCTCAAATTAAATATATTAATATGTTAATTCCATTGCTCTCTGGATAACCACTCAACTTTTCTGTTGAAAATGACCATTTAATTAAAGAAGGTTGGATAGAGCTCTCTCTATGCATTTTGGACAGACAGGGGTTTCAGGTAACAAATACTCTGATGAATTAATATAAAATGAGAGAATCTGTAAATTTCCACTACTAAAAATCACAGGAATAACAGAAACAAAAGAGATAAGAATTTGAGTAATTGTGCTGAACAATTTAGTGATTTAAAAAAACAGCTATGAATGTTTAGACTTCAATAACCCCCAAGTGTGAGAAGTCCTTGTAATTTTTCAAAACATATGAAAGTGTTAATACATCTTGACAAAGGACCATTTAAAAAGTCCTGAATGATGACTTAAAGAAGCAAAGTAATGACTAATACATTCTGTAGAGACTTGCAGACTTTGGGAATTCAGAAAGTAATGAGTGAGAATTATTAACTGTTGCTGGTTGATCGCCCAGACAGTCCTCAACAGCCCTGTATAAGTCTCTGGGTTTAGGATGGATCAACTCTGTGACTGGAAAATGGCCAAATCTTTGCAAATGAGAAAGATTTTTCTTATAAGTTCTTATTGTAGGCAAATAATCACATAAATTGTCAGAGAATTTTAAAATGCACATTGTCTCAACTCTTTCATTTATAACTTGTATTTCCAACAGTTTATGGGTCATCTCTGCATAGATCTCAGACGTCACCTCAAATTTAGTGTCCAAAATTGAATTCACCGATCTGTCTCTGACCTCTCAACTTGTTTTCCTTCTGTTTTTCCTATGCTATCAATCCACCATGATCAGAATAATTAACATTTATCCAGTGCCTACTGTGTACTATTCCCTGTCCTGTCTTACTCATTTAAAGACCATAAGAAACATTAAAACTCATCTGCCTTCTCAAGAAGATACAGCCATCCTCTGTTTTACAAAGTAGGAAGTTGAGTCACAGAAAGGTGAAGTCTTTAAGGCTGAGTCACAGTAGCTCATCCAACTAAATAGAAAAGCCGGGATTCAACTCCAGGAGCTGGGTACAGAACTGCTATTCTTCACTGCTTCACCAATCAGCAGCTACCCAAGGAAGAAAACGTTTTCATCCTTGACTCCTTCATTCTCCTTGTCACCCCATATCTCCTCTACATCTAGTCAGAGAATAGGTCCTGTCAATTTTAACTTCTCTATGTGGCTTCTCTCAGCCATGTCCCCGTAATTGGCCTAATTCTCTAACATACCTTCCCTCCACATGCTGACTCCCTCAGATTATTGCTTTATCATGTGTCACCTGGGATGCTACTAGGTAAAGAGCAATCTTTCTAAAACAAGGTTCTTATCGCTTCACTTCCATACTAAATATTTTTCCTGGGAGACCATACTCCTTAGCAGTCTGACCCATCAGACCTTCCAGGCTATCTCCTGCCTACTCCCTATGCTCCAGCCACACAGAATATCATGGGTCCACGCGCCCACCAAATTCTCTCACACCTTTGCCCATGTTGTGTCTTCTGTCTGGAATGCCCTTCTCTCCCTTCTGTCTCTGGCTTTTTCATACTTCAAGGATCACACTGAGTATTCCCTTTGTGTGGCCTTCCAAAACCTCCCATCCAAAGCTGTATATTTAGCTCTCTATTTATACTTTAACAGCATTTGGTTCACAAGTGCAGAGTAGTAGCTTTCGTCACATTCTATGATAATTATATAGCTATGGTATTTTCTTAGCTCTCTCTCCAACTGGTTAATAAGTTGTTTTGTCTCTGAGTACCTAATGAACCTCAGTTCCTCAAAAAAAGCTTATTGATTAGTTCATTACTAATTTGAACATGAAAATTATATTTCACTAGTGGCAAATGCCACTAACCCTATTCCAGAAGCTAGGTATCAGGTTTGCAACAAGATATCTTACCCTCTCCACATGTTGCCTTTTATTTTAGGCATTTGTAAATGTCTATTAATAAAGTATTGTTCATACATTTTACCTTGTAAGTGCCTAAGAAATGAGACTACAGGCTCCATTTCACCAGATAAACACAATAAATATTATTTTATAATGTGTCTCTTCTCTTTTGCATTTTACTTTGTTTTGGTTTTGAGAGCAACAAAAATGAAGTAAGCAGATGAAAGAGCTAAGGAGATAGTCCACATGATAAAAGCCCTGTGCCATCTGAAAACCCAGGCCCTGAGGAGGCACAAGAGACCAAGAGATTGAGAGTATAAGATAGACAATGAAAAAAAGAAAGGCTGATGTGGAGAGATGATTGGGACCCTGGGAGGAGACTGAAAAGCTAGAGACAAGAAGGACAAATACCAGAAACAGAATGAACCCAGAGTAAGCAGAGGTGCTTGGCCACAGGTAGAGAAGACAGTTCCCCCTTGATCAACCTAGAGAGAGGAAATTGAGGACTTAAATCACGTTTTGAGGGCCATCTCCCTCCAGGGCAGGAGCTTTGTCTTACTCATTTTGCACTCACAGTGCCCCATCACAGAAGCCAGTGCCTAGTAGAGCTTAATAAGTATTTGTTGAACTGAATTTGGATTGGTACCCACATATCAGGAGAGGAAAGGGAGTCCTGGAAATCACATTCAGAATCTGAGTCCAGAATTAAAGAGTAGAAATTCTCTGTGTTACCAGAGTGCCACTTGGAGGAAAGGGATAAAAAGACTGGGCTTTTAACTGAGGACAATGAGGTTGTGGTTCCCACAAAACTGTAGGTGCAGGCCTCAGAATGTTTTGTAAACACTGAAGGAGAAGCCACTTACTAAGAGTTTCTGCATGAGATAGCAAATGACTTTTAGGTCTGAGACAAAACCACTTCCCCTATCCCCTTATCAAAGAGGCCTAGCTGCTCTGTTCTGAGACAGTCCTTGCAGATGAACCTGGTCTTCCAGCTCCCCAGCTACATCCTCTTGTGGGGTTGAAATTGACTGCTACCCATGAAGAATTTCAGAGTCCCTGTGTAGAAACGCTGCAAGCAGATACAGTAACCATTTGAAAAGATAAAGTTCAGTTCTCAGTTCTCGCCCTTGAACAAGAAAGAACACAACAAATCTTATTTGCAATAATCTAATCTGCCTTGGGAGTTCATGAAGAACTGGTCTCTATTTCACCTAATTCAGATCTCAAGTGGGAAAGTGCCACTACTATGAACCCAAAGATTAGACCAGACATAAAATACAGAAAATCGATGAACCTAAAAGTTGGTTACTTAAAAAGATCAACAAAATTGACAAATTTAGCTAGAGGAGTTGCAGAAAAAAGAGTACTCAAATTCCTAAAATTGGAAATGGAAATGGGGACAATGCAACCAATTTTACAGAAATGAAAAGAGTAAAAGAGACTACTACAAACAGTTGGACACCAACAATTGGATAACATAGATGAAGCAAATGAATTCTTAGAAGCACACAATTTTTATGAAGACTGAATTATGAAGAAATGGAAAATCTGATTAGACCTACAACTACTAAGAATATTAAGTAAATAATTTTAAAACAACTTCCCAACAAAGAAAAGTTCTGGATCAGAAGGCTTCACTGGTCACTGAAGAGTTTTAAAAGATTTTACATGAATCCTTCTCAAACTTTTCCAAAAATTGAAGAGAAATATATTTATCCACTCTGTCTTCCTTGACAGAATACTACAGCTTAAATAAATGAAATTTATTTCTCACAGTTCTGAAGCCTTCAATGTCCGAGATCAAGTGCCAGCTGATTCAATTGCTGGTGAAACTCTCGCTGGCTTGTAGGTGGCCAAATTCTCAGTATGCCCTCATGTGGTAGAGAGAAAGCAAGAACTTTAGTTTCTCCTATCTTATAAGTATGCTGATCTCATCATTTGGGTCCCACTCACATGACCTCATCCAACCCTAATTACCTCTCAAAGGCCCCATCTCCAAATATCATCACATTGGGGCTTAGAGCTTCAATATATGCATTTTGTAGAGTCATAAACACTTAGTCCTTAACAAGAAGAGACCACTCCCTAATTCACTCTGTGAGGCCAGCACTACCCTGATACCAAAGCCAGACAGAGACACTAAAAGAAAACATAACTACAAACCAATATTCCTTATACATATTTATGTAAAAATGCTTACAAAATAAGTAGCAAAATTCAGGAGCATATTAAAAGGATTATACAATACGACTTAGTGGAATGTATTCCTGTTTAATGCAAGGATAGTTCAACATACAAAAATCAATCAATATAATACACTGCATAAACAGAATGAAAAAAACCTGGTCATTTTAATTGGCTCAGAACAGGCATTTGATGAAATTCAGCATCGTTTCATGACAAAAACTATCCAGCAAACTAGAAATAGAAGGGAACTTTCTTAATAAAGACCATATATTAAAAATTCACATAACATCATATACCATGGTGAAAGACTGAAAGCTTTTCTCTTAAGATTAGGAACAAGACAAGGTGCTCACTTTTACCACTTGGGTTCAGTGCAGAATTAGAAGCTCTAGGTAGAGAAATTAGACAAGAACAAGAAATAAAAGACACCTTAATTAGAAAGGAAGAAGCAAAATGACCTCTGTTCACAGAAAATATAATCTCATATGTATAAAATCCTAGACTACACACAAACACACACACAAACACAAACACACAAACACACACACAAATTCTTAGGACTAACAAAAAATTCAGCAGAGTCACAGGATGCAAAATCAACTTGTAAAAATCAGTTTCATTTTATAAACTAATAAACATCCAAAACAATAAGAAAAACAATTTAATTTACAATAACATCAAAAAGAATAAAATACTTAGGAATAAACTTAACCAAGGAGAGGAATACTTGTACACTAAAAGCTCTAAGGCATTGCTGAAAAAAATTATAGAAGACATACATAAATGGAAAGACATCCTATGTTCATGGATTTAAAATTATTAAGATGGCAATATAATCTATAGATTCAATGCAATCCCTATCCCATCCCAAAGATGTTTTTGCAGAAATAGAAAAACTCATATTAAAATCCATATTGAATCTGAAGGGATACCAAATAGCCAAAATAGTCTCAAAAAAGAGGAAAATTGGAGGCCTCATCCTTCCTGATTTCAAAACTTACTACAAAGTTACAGTAATCAAATACAAACCAATGAAATAGAGTAGAGAGCCCAGAAGTAAACCCTTGCCCAAATGATCTTTGGCAAGGGTTCTAAAAGCACTCAGTGAGGGAAAGGCTGGTCATTTCAATGATTGCTTCTGGGACAACTTTTCTACATGCAAAAGAATGAAGTTGGACCCCTATCACATACTATACACAAAAACTAACTGAAAACATATCAAAGACTTTGCTGTAAGAGCTGAAACTATAAAAATCTTATAAGAAAACATATGGAAAACCTTAATGACATTGGATTTGACAATGATTTCTTGAATATGACAGTAAAGGCACAGGCACCAAAAGAAATATAGATAAATTAGACTTCACCGGCCGGGCACAGTGGCTCATGCCTGTAATCCCAGCACTTTGGGAGTCTGAGGCAGGTGGATCACGAGGTCAAGAGATCGAGACCATCCTGGCCAACATGGTGAAACCCTGTCTCTACTGAAAATACAAAAACTAGCTGGGAGTGGTGGCACGCACCTGTGGTCCCAGCTACTTGGGAGGCTAGGGCAGAAGAATTGCTTAAACGCAGGAGGCGGAGGTTGCAGTGAGCTGAGATCGCGCCACTGCACTCCAGCCCGGTGACAGAGCAAGACTCGGTCTCAAAAAAAAAAAAAAAAAGGAAATATAGATAAATTAGACTTCACCGGCTGGGCACAGTGGCTCATGACTGTAATCTCAACACTTTGGGAGACCGAGGCAGGCAGGTCACCTGAGGTCAGTATTTCAAGACCAGCCTGACCAACATGGAGAAACCCCATTTCTACTAAAAATACAAAATCAGCAGGGTGTGG
>CAUYQU010101215.1:0-28133 GCA_963574635.1 Cheracebus regulus | reverse complement strand
ACATGGATAAACCTGGAAACCGTCATTCTCAGCAAACTGACACAAGAACAGAAAATCAAACACTGCATGTTCTCACTCATAGGCGGGTGTTGAACAATGAGAACACATGGACACAGGGAGGGGAGCATCACACACTGGGGTCTGTTGGGTGGGTGGGTGCCAAGGGAGGGACAGCTTGTGGGGTGGGGAGGTTGGGGAGGGATAACATGGGGAGAAATGCCAGATATAGATGATGGGGAGGAAGGCAGTAAACCACACTGCCATGTATGAACCTATGCAACAATCTTGCATGTTCTTCACATGTACCCCAAAATCTAAAATGCAATAAAAAATAAACAAATAAATATACATAGTAAAGAAAAAAAGAAATAAAAATAAAATACATGTTTTATGTCCAAAGAGGTTCATTGAGTTGTTGTTTGTAAAAGATACAATCAAGAATGCTAAAGTGAATTAAATACATCTGTATGTAACCCTCAAATTGCTCATACAAAGTTCCTAATATCCTGGGGAAATGTTTGTTATAATAACTTTAAAGGAAATAGTTGCAGAACACAAAAGCACATAATAGTGGTGGTGATGACACTGGTGATGGTGTTATTAGTAATACCAGTGGTAACAGCAGTTAAGTATTCATTGAGTTCTTATTCAAAGCCAGGTGTGGATTATTTCATCTATAATGATTATACTGCGAAGTAGATATTTTTCTCATCTTATGGATGAGAAAAATAAAGCACAGAGAGCTTAAAGGAATTGTCCAACAGTCACACAGCTAGGGAGTGAAAAGCAAAATAAATAAATGAATAAAATAAAAGTGAATCCAATCTATTTCATCAAAATGTAAAAATTATTAAGTACAGAAAATACATGTATATAAATCTATGCAGTAGGAATTAAAAAGCTAAATAGCTGTCCTTGTTTAATGGCACTACCTGTGATTTTGCATTTTTTCTATGTTTTACATACTTTTATATTCAATATAAATATATTAGATTTACACTTGGAAAATAAGATTTAAGAATAATGGCTTTCAAGCAGCTATATGAAAAGAAAAACACAATTATCAATGGGATAACTTGTACTACAGGTAGTATAACTAGTTTGTAAAATTTTGAAATATGGTGTATTAGTAACAATTAGAAAAGAATTCTGAATTTAATGAGATCTAAGCAGCTTAAAAATCATTAACATGCATACTTTTATAAGTGTGAATAACAAATTTATAAACAGAAGCTTTTAAGTAGAATAACAGGATTATATTTAAATATTTACCAAATATGACAGTTTCACAACAGTTTCATGAGTTAAAATGTTTTTCACACACACTCTATTTACAGTGACCACATTGTCTGTATAATCAACCATCACTTATGTGACTTAATCTCATGAAAAATACATATGAGCTTGAGAGGTTAGGTTATAATTTTTATATAAGATTTCAATAGAATGGCCAGTTTGGACTCAACATTGTTACAAGATATGATAGATATTGATATTGATATTGATGTAAATATTATTTTCCTATGATATCAAACACAAATGGTTGCTGCTTTGGAGTTGGAGTCTGAAATTCTGGGAGACCTATGTATCAGGCTATGATTTTGTAAATTGTATTCCTTTTCCACAGAATTCTCATGTAAGTGTTGATACAGAGGACATACAATATTTTTGACTTGCCTTCTTGTTTAAAATGAGGAGAGGTTGGAAGAATCCAGATATATCCTCACAAACGTGACTTGTGTGCTAAGAGAAGGCTGGAGAAAAAAAAAGGTGTTCTGAATATTACATTTATGAGTTGGCTTGGATGTCATCCAAAATCATTGAAAATAGCTAACAGACCTACATGCCAAATCCCAGAATCATGTTCAAGTTGTTCAGCAAAGACTTCAGACTGAGAATCAATGTTACAAACAGCTACAGCTGCCAGCAGCTTTGAGAATAACCTGAAAACCTGATATTTTGGATTTAGAAATATTTTTATGGCAATAGGGGTAAAACGCATATTTATGTAGCACACCACTTTATCTTATGTCAGTAATTGCTGTCTTGTGTTTCTGAGGTGTCTCTATCAATCCTTTGAAAATAAAGTTGGAAGTGAAGCATGGTATGGGTGAACAAAACTTTTGTCTCATTTAAAAACATTTTTTTAAACTGGTAGGTCTTTTATCGACTTTTATTTTAGATTCAAGGGTACATGTGTAGGTTTTTTAAATGATAATATTGCTTGATGCTGAGGTTTGGAGAACAAATGATCCCATCACCCAGGTAGTAAGCATAATACCCAATAGGTAGTTTTTCAGCTCTTTTCCCCATCCCTTCCTCTCCTCTCTAATAGTTCACAGTGTCTATTATTCACAGAGTTATGCCCATGAAAACCCAATGTTTAGCTCCCACTTATAAGTGAGAACATACAGTATTTGGTTTTCTGTTCTTGTGTTAATTTGCTTAGGATAATGGCCTCTAGTTACATTCATGTTGCTGCAGAGGACGTGATTTCATTCCTGTTAAGGCTGTATAATATTCCCCATTGTATATGTACAACATTTTCTTTATCCAATCCACCATTTATGGCCACTTAAGTTGTGTCCATGCCATTGCTATTGTGATGAAAATATGAGTGTATGTGTCTTTTTGGAAGTATAATTTATTTTCCTAATGGTATACACCCAGTAATGATATTGCTGGGTCAAATGGTCGTTCCGTTTTAAAGTTTTTTGAGAAATCACCAAAATGTTTTTCACAGTGGCTGAGTTAATGCACATTCCCAACAGTGTATAAGCATTCCTTTTTCTCTGCAAGCTGACTAGCATCTGTTATTTTTGACCTTTAGTAATAGCCATTCTGGCTAGTATGAGATGTTATCTCATTGTTGTTTTGATTCGTATTTCTCTGATGATTAATGATGTCGAGCATTTTTAAATTTTCATTGACCACATGCATGTGTTCTTCTGAGAAGTGTCTGTTCATGTGTTTGCCCACTTTTGATAGGGTTATTTCTTCTTTCCTGGTTGAACTATTTAAGTATCTTACATTTGTTGAATGCGTAGTTTGCAAATATAATCTCCCATTCTGTAGGTTGTCTGTTTACATCATCGATCGTTTATTTTGCTGTGCAGAAGCTCTTTAGCTTAGTTAGCTAAACAATTAGTTAGCTAAAGAGCTTCTGCACAGCAAATTTGTCAATTTTTGTTTGTGTTGCAATTGCTTTTGAGGATTTAGTCATAAGCTCTTGGCCAAGGTTGATGCTCAGAAGAGTATTTCCAAGGGTTTCTCCTAGGATTTGTTATACTTTGAGGTCTTACACCTAAATCTTTAACTCATCTTCAGTTAATTTTTGTAGTGAGAAGTAGGAGTCCAGTTTCATTCTTCTGCATATGGTTAGACGGCTATCCCAGCACCATTTATTGAACAGGGAGTCCTTCCCCATTGCTAATTTTGGTCAAATTTTTCAAAGATAGTCGTAGGTGTGTGGCTTTTTTTCTGGGTACTCTATTGTGTTCCATTAGTCTTTGTGTCTGTTTTTGTACCAGTACCATGCTGTTTTTGTTACTGTAGACTTGGAATATTATTTGAAGTCAGGTAATGTGATGCCTCTGGCTGTGTTCTTTTTGCTTAGGATTGCTTTGGCTATTTGGGCCTTTTTTTGGTGCCATATGAATTTAGAATTGTTTTTCTGAGAAAAAATGACATTGGTAGTTTGATAGGAGTAGCACTTACTCTATAGATTGCTTTGGGCAATGTGGCTATTTTAAAGATCTTCCAATCTTTGAGCATGGAGTGTTTTTTCATCTGTTTGTGTCATTTATAATTTCTTTCAGCAATGTTTGTTAGTTCTTGTACAGACCTTTTACCACCTGGGTTAGATATATTCCTAGGTATATTATTTATTTTGTGGCTATTGTAAATGAGATTGTGTTCTTGATTTGGCTATTGGCTTGAACACTTGTTGATGTATAGAAATGCTATTAATTTTTATACATTGAAAAAACTATTTTTTTTCTTGTGAATTGCTTCTAATTCATTTTCAGTGACTTCTAACTAAATACTCACATTTGAGATAATTGTAGACTCACTTGCATTGATATGAAATAATACAGGAAGGTCTCTTGTTTGTTTAATCAGTTTCTCCCAATAGTTACACCTTCAGTACTATATTACAACTAGGATATGGACATTGAAATAGTCAAGATCCAGAACAATTCCATTGTCACAAGAATCCCATGAGTATCCTTATTATAGCTACACCCACTTTTCTGCTACTCCCACCTTGTGTCAACTCCCAGAACCCTATAATCTATTCTCCATTTCTATAATTTTATCATTTCCAACCACTTTAAAAAATTATCTATATTGAATTACCCCTTCTATCTTTCAACACTTTTTTGTGATTAATTTTTACTCAGAAAATTTTTGACTCTGGCTTTAGTATATCTTCCCCTCCTTCTTAAGTTAATAAATGCCCAGGAAATGACCTAAACCTAGTTTAGGTAGAATTAGCAAAAGTTTAAAGGTCATTCATCTAACTACTATTTATTGAGTATGATATGCAGGATACTGTTTTATGCATAGGGAAACTAGGTGAGTAAGATGGACAAGGTCCCAGTCCACAAAGAACTTATATTCTAATGCAGAGAAACACCCAATGAACAAATTTTTTAAAAAGATAAAATACATAAGCTTTAAATCCATTCCTGTACATTTTTTCATTTATCTACATATACTCGAGAGGAAACCAATCCGTTAGATTGTACACTCTGTGAAAGCAGACACTTTATTTATCTTGTTTACTTTTTTATTCCCAGCACTTAGTACAATACTGAGCATGTAGTAGATGTTTATTTATTCAAACAGTATTTATGGAGCCTATAATGTGGTCCCAGGCACAGTTACAGGCATTAAGAGTATAGCAATAACCAGACAAAAATCTGTGCTTTTGCACAGTTTATGTAAATACTAAAGATAGATGGCAGAAAATAAGTTTTTAATAAACTATCACTATTACCTTTGCTATTATCATTGCTTTCACTAATTTTAAAATTACTGGAACTGGTTCATAAATGTAAATGCTGTGGTAACTATCAGAAAATAAGAACAAATGTGCAAGAAAATCCAGTGTAAAATTACACAAAGGCAAATGTTAATATTACATACCCTTTCTTCCTATACCACAAAAGATGTTTTAACTTTCCTCTGGGTGAGAAGTATTCTAGATATCCTTTCCACAACTGACATGTCTATCTAACTTTCACTTGGATATTTATTCCGAACATACCATAGGAGTTCAGGTAGTCCTTCAAAAGCAGGGAAATGATATTACTAATAATATCAAATATGTAGTTTTGTAGAAAACAAAACAAAAACAAGTTTGGATTATGGTGCATCATTGTTTACAGCAAATTATATATTCTATTTGTTTTTTGGTAGATAATATTTTTTTACATATTAAAATACCTACTTAGTTGACATGTGGACAAGACTGTTCAGAATTGGGGTGAGTACAAACAGTGCTTGCCAAGAATATCTGATTGAAAACAGAATAATAACAAATTGTCACCCATTATCAATATGTGTAGAAAATCGGTCAGGGTGGTGGAAAAATTATAAAATACATGCAAACCTTCTTGGAAGGCTGGAAGGTTTCCTAAAAGTCTCAGGAGAGAGTTATGGCTGAAGGTAGCCTAATCCTCTCACCTTGAGCTAACAGCAAAGAGTAGATAACAAGGGCAGGTAGGGGAGCTTATCTAAATAGCTCATTTATTCATGTTCTAACACCAACATTTGCCCATCCATGCACATGACTGCTCTCTACTCAGGGGTTGGCAACGTTAATTACCCACAAATGGTGTTTACTCAGGACCTTTGTCATTAAACTTGTCCTAATTAAATACGAGGATCACCGGCTTATCAGAGCTGTGGCATTCCCCCCAGTGTCAGTAAACCACAAGTCCTCTAGCTGTGACCAGGCTAAAAACCTGTGTTTGCATACATCTTTCTTCCATCATTCAGCCAGAGCCTGCCAGCCAGACTTAACAAACATGCATAAAAAGAACTGCATAGGCGATTTGGGGCTGCTTGCTCCTGTTTTGATGAAGTGAGAATGCTTTCATCTAATATACCTCCAGCTCCAGGAATGATATGCAATATTATTTTGGACATATGAATGCTCTTATTTGATGCTTTTCTCTCTTGACCTTGCTTATCTTCTCACTTCTGTTTGGGCATTGGTGGTTTACAGAGAGCACTTGCTAATTTTTCTCTATTTTTAAACTTATTTTTCTTTAGTGGGAAGAGTAAGACTTGAGGGTCAAATATAATCTGAGAGGAAGTTTAAGACTCCTTTATCTCTTTTTTGACTGAAAATCTCTTCAAAGCAGAACCTAGGCTGCTGGGATGACATTTCTATCTTCAAATTTCTTGTGGTTTATTCAATACAGTTGTAAATTTATCATTATCTGGCCTTTAAAGGAAGAACACATGAAAGAAGATAAAACCAAACCAAAAATAGCTATGAGAAACAAACGTAGAAATATCTAATACTAAGTAGCATGCTTTTCTATCACCATTACCACTATCCTAATCTTGGCACACTCAATCTAATACCTAGGACTATCTCAAAAACCCCTTACTGGAATTGCCACTGCCTCTTAAGAGCCTTCTCCCTCCGCACTCTATCTTCAATTCATCTTATGCAATTTGCCTAAAATTATTTTTCTAGAACACTTTCACCACTTCCATCATGTTACTGTAAAGCAAAATCAAAATCAAATATAAATCATTTTACTATAAAAATCTAAAACAAAAATAATGGTTACCTTGGCTATTCAGAATTATGAATCTGGGTTAGAGTAATGAAATCTTTATTTTTAAAGCTCCTAGTTCATTCTGAATTGCAGGCAAAACTGAGGAACTGGTGGACATCAACTCAAAGCACAAAGTCATTAACTTCACATCCAAGCTCGATTTAATCTAACCTTAAAGCTACTACATTTACCTGAAAATATATATTTAAACTAAATAAACTTCATTAATTTTAATATTTTCTCATTGATTCAAGTGCAAACTATATTTTCTATCGCTTATTCAAAACAAGTGATTTTTTAATGCAGATCTAAATTTCACACCAATAGAATATGAAATGCTAAACTTTTGGTTTTCCAGCCACATAGCTTTAAAAGGCAGATGTTTTTCTGATTTCTTTGAGTGCTAGAAGGCCTCTGGCTATATCCCTATATATAACATAAAAGAATTGAAGCAATGCAATAAATGGTATTGTTGCAAATAAAACCTTCCTTATTGGGCCACTTTAAGACAGATTATCTGCTAAAATCTGCATCTACTTTGCGCATGTTTAATTGAGTATTCAAAATACAGGAAAAATGAGGCTTATTATGAAAGTTTCATTGCACTAAACACAAATATAGGTAACCCATTTTGTTGTTGCATGAGTAGTCTAAAGGAAGACTCAAGGTGTTGAATGGAGAAAATTATTCAAATTATTGACTTGGAGAGAGCAAACTATCTTATTTTATTTAAAGTTGTGTTAATTAATTAACTTCCTGAGTAGTAAAGGCTGAAGATATCAGAAGGTTTTATTGTTTAACAAACCAATAATGTTTGTTTGTTCTCTTTGAAATCCAAGGCCTTTGCTTAGGACTGAATTATCAATGGTTCATGTTTTTAAAAATTCTTATCACTTTAACACACATGATTTCCTGGTAGCTGGTCCACAATCATACAAAGAATCATGTATATTTATACTAAATATTGGTGCTAAGCAACTGCATATTTGTGAATTTTTCTGAATGTATAATGTGTATCTTTGATTTTCAATAGTAAAATGGATGTGCATTAGCTATTTGTTGTTATGTAAAAGTTAACCCAAACCATAGTAGTGTAAAACAATTAACATTTATCATATCACACATTTTATGGGTTAGGAATTTGGGAGGAGCTTAGCTGGGTGATTTTGGCTCAAGATTCCTTATGAAAAACTGACCAACTCTCCTGGTGTTCCTGGGACTGAGGGAGTTCCAACAATGTGGGCTTTCAGTTTTAAAATTGTGATATTCCTTGCTAAACTGTAAAAAGTTGGTCATGCAAACTAGATGCCTGGAATGCAGGTGTTTCAGGGCTAAAACACATGAAGGTCCTGAGCAAATTGAGGAAAGCTGTTCACTTTACTGATGAGATTGAAGTCAAGATAAAGGTTGAGGCTACAGTCGTCTGTAGGCTTGACTTGGCCTGCAGGATCCATTTTCATACACAATCACATAGTAATTGGCAGGAGTCCTCAGTACTTTGTTACGTGCACTTTTCCTAAGGGCAGCTTGACTGTCCTCATACCATGGCAGTTATCTTATCCCAGAATTAATGTTCAAAGAAGGAAATAACAAAAGAGAGGTCACAATGCTTTTTTTTTTTTAACCTAACCTCAGATGTGTCATTTCTGTCACTTTATTCATTATTAGTGAATCACTGAATCCATATTATGCACAAGGGAAGAAGAATGAAAGTCCACCTCTTATAGGAACAAATATTAAAGAATCTGTGGACATAATTTAAAACTGCAATAGGAATGATGATGCCTAATTATAGTTTGTTGTCAGTAGTAAATGAATTTATATGTATATAAATTTAGAACTGAATCAAGTACAGGTACAAAACAGTTTACTAGTGTTTGATAATTTTCTGTCTTCCCTCAAATAAAAAATAAGCTTTGTCTAATGTATGACAACCATCTTTTTTTTTTTTAATAAATCAATCACTCAGAAACTTGGCTTTAAAAATTAATTAGAAGCTAGTTGGTGAACAAGGGTGAAAATACAAATTCAAATTATATATAAAGCTTACTAAAAATGTTATTTATAAGAAATATTAATGGTTATTTATATTTATTTTTTTGTTTGTTTGGTTTTTAGTTTCTTTTTTCTTCAACTTTTTAAAGTTTCAGAATGCCTGTGCAGGATGTACAGATTTGTTACATAAGTTATGGTGTGCCATGGTGATTCGCATTAAGTGTTCCTTTTTCTCTGCAATCTCACCAGCATCTGCTGTTTCTTGACTTTTTAATAATTGTCGTTCTGACTGGTATAAGATGGTATCTCATTGTGGTTTTGATAGCATTTAAATGATGATCAATGATGTTGAGCTTCTTTCATGTTTGTTGGCTTTATAAATGTCTTCTTTTAAGAAATGACTGTTCAGGTTCTTGATCCATTTTTTAATGGGTTTCTTTTCTTGTAAATTTAAGTTTCTTGTAGACTCTGGATATTAGACCTTTGTCAGATGGATGGATTGAAAAAAATTTCTCCCATTCTGTAGGTTGTCTGTTCACTCTGATGACAGTTTATTTTGCTCTGCAGAAGCTCTTTAGTTTAATGAGATCCTATTTGTCAATTTTTGCTTTTGTTTGTGATTGTTTTTGGCATTTTCGTCATAAAATCTTTGCCAGTGCCTATGTCTTGAATGGTATTGCCTAGATTTTCTTCTAGGATTTTTATAATTTTCAGTTTCACATTTAAGTCTTTAATTCATATTGAGTTAATTTTTGTATAAGGGGTAAGGAACACGTCCAGTTTTAATTTTCTGCATATGGCTAGCCAGTTCTCCCAGCAGCATTGCTTGTCTTTGTCAGGTTTGTTGAAGATCAGATGCTTGTAGGTGTGTGGTCCTATTTCTGAGTTCTCTATTCTGTTCCATTGGTCTATGTATATGTTTTTGTGCCAGTACCATCTTGCTTTGGTTACTGTAGCCTTACAGTGTAGTTTGAAGTCAGGTAGTATGATGCCTCCAATATTGTTCTTTTTGCTTAGGATGGTCTTAGCTATTCAGGTTCTTTTTTGATTCCATATGAATTTTAAAATACTTTCTTCTAATTCTGTTAAGAATGTGAACGTTAGTTTAATGGGAACAGCACTGAATCTATAAACTACTTTGCACAGTATGGATTTTTTCATGATATTGATTCTTCCTACCTGTGTGTATGGAATATTTTTCCATTTGTTTGTGAATTCTGATTTCTTTGAGCAGTAGTTTGTAGTTCTCCTTGAAGAGTTCCTTCACTTCCCTTGTCAGCTATATTCCGAGATATTTTATTCTCATTGTTGAAATTGTGAATGTCAGTTCATTCATAACTTGGCTCTCTGCTTGCCTCTTATTGGTGTATAGGAATGCTAGCAACTTTTGCACACTAATTTTGTATCCTTAGACTTTGCCAAATTTGCATATCAGCTTAAGAAACTTTTGGGTTTAGACAATGGGGTTTTCTACATGTAGGATTATGCCATCTGCAAACAAAGATAACTTTATTTCCTATTCAAATAACCTTTGTCTCTTTCTCTTGCCTGATTGCCCTGGCCAGAACTTCCAATTCTCTTTTGAATAGAAGTAGAGAGAGAGGGCCTCCTTGTTTGTGTTGGTTTTCAAAGGGAATGCTTCCAACTTTTGCCCATTTAGTATGCTATCGACTGTGGGTTTGTCATATATAGCTCTTATTTTGAGGTATATTCCTTCAATACCAAGTTTATTGAGAGTTTTTAACATAGAGGGATGTTAAGTTTTGTTGAGGTCTTTTCTGCATCTATTGGGGAAATCATATGTTTTTTTGTCTTTCATTCCGTTTATGTGATGAATTACATTTATTATTTTTCATATATTGAAACAACCTTGCATCCTAGGAATGAAGCCAACTTGATCAATCATGGCAGATAAGCTTTTGATGTGCTGCTGGAATTGGTTTATCAGTATTGTATTGAGGGTTTTTGCATTTATGTTCATCATGGATGTTGCCCTAAAGTTTTCGTTGTTTGTTGCATTTCTGCCAGCTCCTGATATCAGAATACTCCTGGCCTCATAAAATGATTTAGGGAAGATTCCCTCCTTTCAGTTGTTTGAAATAGTTTCAGTAAGAACAGTAGCATCTCTTATTTCTATCTCTGGTAAAATTCAGCTGTAGATCCATCTGATCTTGGGCTTTTGGGGGTTGCTAGGCTATTACTGCCCCAGTTTCAGAACTTGTTGTTGATCTATTCAGAAATTAAATTTCTTTCTCATTCAGTTTTTGAAGGGTGTATGCTCCCGGGAATTCATCCAACTCTTCCAGATTTTCTAGTTTATGTGCATAGAAATGTTTATATTATTCTCTGATGGTTGTTTGTGTTTCTGTGCGGTCCCTGCTGATATCCCCCTTATCATTTTTATTTTGTCTATTTGGTTCTTCTCTCTTTT
This sequence comes from Cheracebus regulus, assembly GCA_963574635.1. Classification (NCBI taxonomy): domain Eukaryota; kingdom Metazoa; phylum Chordata; class Mammalia; order Primates; family Pitheciidae; genus Cheracebus; species Cheracebus regulus. The sequence continues at coordinate 16,907 of CAUYQU010101215.1, read as the reverse complement.
CTTATTAGCCTACCTAGCAGTCTATTATTTTTTTTTTTCAAGAAATCAGCTTTAGGATTTGTTGATCTTTGAAGGATTTTTTTTATGAATGTACCTCCTCTACTTCCACTATGATCTTATTTCTTGTCTTCTGTAGCTTTGGGGTTTGTTTGCTCTTTGTTCTCTAGTTCTTTTAGATGTGATGTTAGGCTGTTGATTTGAAAACTTTCTAGATTTTTGATGTGGGCATTTAGTGCCATAAACTTCTCCCTTAAAACTGCTTTAGCTGCATCCTACTGATACTGGTATCTTGTTTCATTGTTCTTATTAGTTTCAAAGAACTTCTTGATTACTGCCTTAATTTCATTATTTATCCAGGAGTCATTCAGGGGCAGGTTATAAGATTTTAATGTAGTTGGGTGGTGATGAGTGTGTTTCTTAATCTTGTGTTCTCATTTGATTGTGTTGTGGTCTGAGACATTTCAGTTATTTTGCATTTGCTGAGGAGCATTTTACTTCCAATTATGTGATCAAGTTTAGAGTAAGTACCATGTGGAGATGAGAAGAATGTATATTCTGCTTTTGCGGCATGGGGAATTCTGTAGACATCTATCAGATCCACTTGATCCAGAGCTATGTTCATGTCTTGAATATCTTTGTTAATTTTCTGTCTTGATGATCTGTCTAGTATATAGTCAGTGGGGTATTAAAGTCTCCAACTGTTATTGTATGTGAGTCTAAGTCTCTTTGAAGGTATCTCAGAACTTGCTTTATAAATCTGGGTGCTCCTATATTGGGTGCATATATTTTTAGGATAGTTCTTCTTGTTGAATTGAACATTTATTATTACGTAATCCTCTTCTTTGTCTTTTTTGATCTTTGCTGGTTTAAATCTGTTTTATCAGAAACTAGGATTGCAATCCCTGCTTTTCTGTTTTCCATTTGTTTGGTAAAGTTTACTCCATTCCTTTATTTTGAGCCTATCTGTGTCTTTGCATGTGAGATGGATCTCTTGAGAACAGCATACTGATGGATCTTAACTCTATCCAGCTTACCATTCTGTGTCTTTTAATTGGGGCATTTATCCCATTTTTATTTAAGGTTAATATTGTCATATGAGAATTTGATACTGTCATCATGCTAGCTGGTTATTTTGCAGACTTGTTGATGTGCGTGTTTCATGGGTTCACTGGTCTGTGTACTTCAGAGTGGTGTTGCAGAGGCTGGTAACAGTTTTTCATTTACATATTAGTGTTTTCTTCAAGAGCGCTGGTAAGGCAGGCCTGGTGATGAATTCCCTCAGCATTTGCTTGTCTAAAAAGAGTCTTATTTCTCCTTCGCTTACAAAGCTTACTTTGGCAGGATATGAAATTCTACATTGGGAATTCTTTTCTTTAGGAATGTTGACTATTGACCTCCAGTTTCATCTGGCTTGTTACGTTCCTACTGAAAATGTCCACTTTTAGTCTGATGGGCTTCCCTTTGTAGGTAACCTGGCCTTTCTCTCTGGTTGCCCTAAAAATGTTTTTTTTTTTTTTTTTTTCATTTCAACCTTGAATAATCTGATGATTTTGTGTCTTGTGGTTCATCTTCTCCTGAATTATATTAATAGGGTTCTCTGGATTTTCTGAATATGAATGTTGGCCTGTCTTGCTAGGTTGGGGAAGTTCTCCTGGATGATATTCTAAAGTATGTTTTCCAACTTGGTACCTTTCTCCACATCTCTTTCAAGTACCACAATCAGTCATAGGTTCGGTCTTTTTACATAGTCCCATATTTCTTGGAGGTTTCGTTCACCTCTTTTCATTCTTTTTTCTCTATTCTTGTCTGGCTGTCTTATTTCAGAAAGATAGTCTTTAAGTTCTGAGATTCATTCCTACCCTTAGTCTATTCTGTCGATATTTGTGATTGCATTGTGAAGTTCTCGTGTTGTGTTTTTCATCTTCATCAGGTCACTTATGCTCCTCTCTAAATTGGCTATTCTAGTTATCAGCTCTTGTCGTTTTAAATTACAATTCTTACCTTCTTTGTATTGGGTTAATGCTCAGTGAAGTTAATTATTACCCACTTTCTGAAGTCTATTCAATTCATCCATCTCAGCCTCTGCCCAGCTCTGTGCCCTTGCTTGGGAGGTAATGCAGTCATTTGGAGAAGTAGAGGCACTCTGGCTTTTTTAGTTTTCAGTATTTTTGCCTTGACTCTTTCTCATCTTTGTGGGCTTATCTACCTTCAATTTTTGAGGTTATTGACCTTTGAATAGGGATTTTTGTGGGGTCTTTTTTGTTGACGCTGTTGTTGCTTTCTGGTTTTTGTTGTTGTTGTTGTTTCTCTTTTAGCAATCAGGTCACTTTTCCATAGAGCTACTGCTGTTTGCTGGGAGTGCATTCCAGACCCTAGTCATCTCAGTCCCTCCCACACCTGGAGGTATCAGCAGTGAAGGCTGTGAAATAGCAAAGATGATAGCCTGCTCCTTCCTCTAGGAACTCCGTCTCGGCGGGAACGGACCAAATGCCAGCTGGAACACTCCTGCAGGAGGCTGGATGGTCTTACCCAATCAGTAGGAACAGATTCAGGGACCTGGAAAGACTAGGTTGGCTGAACCGCAGTCAGCAGTTGCCCCTCTCCCTGAGGATTCCATCCCAGGGACAGATTAGAGTTCTGCCTGTATAACCATGACTGTAGTTGCTGAAATTCCCACAGGGAGGTCCCACCCAGTGAGGAGGGATAGATCAGGGGCTCACTTAAAGAAGCCGACTGGCCACAATCAGGCACAACATCTGTGCTGTGTTGTGGGACATTCCTACCAGTTCCTGGTGTTGGTAGGCTAGAGCACCTGAGGAATGGCAGATATGGCAGCTACCCTTTCCCCTGAGAATTTGGTCTGTCTCATGTCTTAAGCCATCTCCAGCCTGCTGCCACTGGCCAGCTGGAATTCCAAGTCAGTGTATCTTAAGTTGTAAAGTGCTGTGGGACTGTGGCCCAAAGAATGATGCCACTCAGCTCCCTGAATTCAGCCCCCTTTCAAGGGGAATGCACAGGATTTCCTACCATGCTGGAATTTCTGGGTCAGGGTATGAAAAACTACTGGGTTTCCCAAGCAACCAAGTGAGTGGCTGCTCCACTGAGACACCACACAGCTCTGTGCTTCAGACCCAAGGGTGGTGACATGGGCTCACAGGAATATCCTGATCACAGACTGAAAAGATATGTAGGAAAGGCATGTTTTCCTGGGCAGACTCGCAGAATCCCTTGCTGACTCCCTTGGCTGGGAATGGGGGCTACCCTGTCTCTGTGCCACTCCCAGGTGGGCCATAACCCCAAACTAGTTTTCCTTGCTCTTGGTGGGTCGAGCCATCTGCCTAGTCAGTCACAATGTGAGAACCTGGATACATCATTTGAAGGTGCAAAATTCACTTGCCGGTTTGTGAAAGCCATGGACACAGCTGCTTCTAATCAGCCATCTTGACCCCTTCCCCAGCCATCTACGTTTCTAAAGAGATGGTCATCTATCTAAATGGATGCTAGATTGTATAATAATTTGATAATTACCAGGAACTCTCAAGAACTTTATCTAGAACTCAAGGATAGCAGAAGAACTGTATTATTTCATGCTGTCTTCACTAATCTGGAATTTTGCTCTATTATCTCTCTTCTTCCTAATTTCTTTAAAGCTAAAGAAAATAAACCAAAAAATATTAATCTTTCCCTAAGTAGCTTATTTCTTTGAACTTCATGGGCTTCAAGTAATACCTATGAAACCTTAAAATGCTTGCCAAATATCATAACTCCTTCTGAAGAAAGTTATCTGAATCAGCTCTTTACCAAAAACATGCAAAACATGCAAAGTATGGTCCCAGCAATTGCCAAACTACAAACTTAGATTCTGATACAAGACTCCCATGGCTTCTTCCTCCTTTAGAACCTCAAAATCTTGTTGAGAAATAATCTGAAAATACTGCATGACAATTACATGCAGAATAAGAAATGCCAGAGGTATTCTTGTATAAAATTTAAAAAAGAAACACTAAATTATGCTGGATAAATTAGATGAGTGAAGCAATCCACTGTGATATTGTCTATATTTTCATGTCTATGTTTCTTCATAACTATGTAGTTCAGTTTTGTAATAAACTAGCAAATTAGGAATTGAGGAGAGTTTGAATATTACACTAAAACTGACAAAAGGAAATATTAAACCTTAAATTACTGTGCTTTCCCAATTTGTACTTTAAGAACAAATGCATGTTCATGTGTACACTGACAACAAATTGTTTTATAGAAAAAAATAAAAGAATAGATGACAAATAAAATAAAGGAATTCCTTTTCCTTTGGAAATTTACAGTATATGTTAATAGTTCTGACAAGTTCAATGGAAAGGAGACCTACTGAAGTTGTTTAATGTTTAAGCAAAGTTTTTTCTTAATAATAAGCAAAGTTTATTGTTCCTCTAGATCCTGTAAGTCTCTTTTGTATTTTTTGCACCAGTCTCTCTTGTATTTTTTGCACCATTGACTGTCTTAAGATAGTAGTTAAATACAGTCAATTAATCTTCAAAAATGGCACCAAAATATGCAATGTAGAAAGAATTGTATCTTCAATAAATGTTGCTGGGAAACTGAATATGTATATGCAAAAAATGACATTAAACATTTATCTTAGACATATCACAAAAATCAACTGAAATAGTTTAAAGAAAGACTTAAATCTAAGACTTGAAACCTTAAAATTATTAAAAGCATACATAGGAAAAATATCCTTGATGTTGGACTCCACAATTAGTTTTTGGATATGATACCAAAAGACCAAAAGCACAGGTAACAAAAGTAAAAATTTAAAAAAATGAGACTACATGAAATTACAAAAACATGCATGTGAAGGAAATAACAAACTGAAAAGGAAATCTATGGAATGGAAGAAAATATTTGCATACCATCTATCTGATAGAGGCCTAATAGCTAAAATTAAGGGGAAATATATACATGTCAATACCAGCAAAAAGTATTTAAAAATGGAGAAAGGCCCTGAATAGACATTTTTTTTTTCCCAAATAAGACATACAAATGGCCAAGAGGTATATAAAAAGGCATTCAACATCACTAATTCCAGTCATCAAGAAACTGCAAATCTAAACCCCAATGAGGCATCACCTCACACCTGGTAGCATGGTTATTCCCACAAAGTCAAAAGATACTAAGTGTTAAGGAGAAAGTAAAAAAATTGGAAAACAGTATGGAGGTTCCTCAATAACCTAAAAAAATAGGACTATGATATAATCCAGTACTCTCAATTCCAGGTATATATTTACAGGAAGCAAAATTGGTATCTCAAACACACATTTGCACCCCATGTTCACTGCAGCATTATTCATAGTACCCAAGGTATGGAAACCCACAAAGTGTTCACTGATAGATAATGGATAAAGATAATGTGACATAAACCACACACATACACACACACACCCCCACTCCCACACTCACAACACACACACACATATACACACACACACACACACACACACACTTTTCAGCCTTAACAAATAAGGAAGTCCTGTCATTTGCACAAATATGGATGAAACTAGAGGACAGTATGCTAAATGAAATAAGCTAGACACAGACAAATATCTCACAGTCTCATTTACTTGTGGAATCTAAAGTAGTCTTACAGGAACAGAAAGTAGAAAGATGCTTGTTAGGGGCTGGAAGGTAGGGGAAACTGGGGAGATTTTTTAGTAGATTGGAAAATTTCTGGAAATCTAATGTACAGCATGGTAACTGTAGTTAATAATAATGTACTGTATATCTGAAATTTGCTCAGAAAGTAGATCTTAAGTGTTCTAACTATGCATACACACACATATACACACTACAGAGTAAGTATAAGAAGTAATGAGTATTCTAATTAGCTTGATGGTGGTAATCCTTTCATAGTATATATGTATATTAAAACATCACATTGTACACCTTAAATACAATTTATATTTGCCAAGTATACTTCAGTAAAGCAGAGGGGGAAAAGGATAAATACCAGAAGTATTATGTAATGGGAAACAAGCCATACCAAATCACATTTTATGGAATTGGTACATAATAGTAAATGAAAATAATTTGTTAGAAAAGTAGAAAAGAGAAATAAATTAACACATTTTAAATACTACCATGAATATGATCTTAATGTAGCTTCTATTACTTTAACAATTAGCAAAATAAATGCCCTTAAAACATTCCAAAACATTCTTATCCTTCAACATATTGATTCCAGCATCCCTTAAAATGAATCTCTAGTCTGCCATAGGTTCTTATATTACTACTATGGTTTGAATGTGTTCTCCAAAATGCATATGTTGGAAATTAGGCACCCAGTATATGGAAGTATGGCTTAACTGAGGAGTTTAGGTCATGGGGCATCAACCTCAAAAATGAAATTATGACATTGCTGTGAATGTAAGTTCATTATTATGGGAGTGTTTTTTTTTTGAAAGGATGAATTTCCCCCACCCTGGTCTCTCTTACCTTCTCTTTACCCTTTCTTCATGGCATGGCACAGCAAGTATTCCTTTATTAGGTGCCAGTCTCTCAATCTTGGACTTTCCAGCCTCCACAACTGTGCATCAATAAATTTCTATTCATTATAAATTACCCAATCTCAGATATTCTGCTATAGTAGCACAAAGTAGACTAATACAATTGCCTTTTGTATATCTGAGTTAGGATAGTTTTCTGTTTGGCTGTTTTAAAGAAGACATGCTTAACTAGTTAGAAACTGCCTTGTTGGAAAAGATACCTCAAAGATCTCAGCAAAGCACATAACACACAGTAAACTACACAAATTCATTTAAATATAAATATGATATACAAATAATTTGGCAAGAAACTCCCACTCAAAAGGGAGGCTTTCAAGTGAAAATGTTACTGCTGAAAATAAATATTAGCATTGTCATATTTTATATTCACTTGTCTCCTTTTAATTGCCTAAAGAATGAGCAAAACAAGTCTTAATGTGGCACACAGTATCTACCCTCTTCTCCAAATTATCTCTGCACAGATATAAAAAATGAAAGATGTATTCTCATACATTAGTTATAGCGTGATTGAGAAAGATGGATATGTCATCCCACCAAAAACAGAAATATTGCTGAGGTTGTCAGGGAGAACTTGATCAGATTGCATCTGAAACTTGCTCAATTTGGATTTTCATGAGATATACTGTCTGATTAAAGATAAATGCCCCATTGGAGTACACAGGCAAAGATAATATACACACAAATGTACCATCAATCCATATAGACACATATTTTTTCAATATATAATTGAATTCAAGAATACATGAACTGCCTTCTTCTGGCTGTGTGGGTTGCTTATTACTAGAAAATAGATGCAACCCTTCTCTTGAGTACTGAACCAAAGAAGCAATGCCCTCCCAAAAAAACATATTGACAGGGGAAACTTAATTCTGGATATATCAAAAAAAAAAAAAAGCTAGAGGTTCTATTTGTTATCAAAGATTTGGGGTTGAGAAAATTTAAAAGTTATATCATTTTGTATTCTTTTTCTCTGGCTGATTGTACCTTTACGACATCTAAGAGTAATCACCATATTATAGATAATAAATAAAAAAAATTGGCCAAGGGACATTATAGGTTAGGCTCAGACACATAATTTCGATTTTTTAAGGCTTGGCTCATAATATTCACTGTTATTTAATTGAAAAATATGTATTTTTATAATGTATGAGAGTCAATCTGAGCAGAGAGTATTTCAGACAAATGCAGGTCTCTGCAAAACCTATGTCATATATTACAAGAGAATCAAAAAACTTAAAAACAAATTTGGATCTTGGATGGGTAGGGTTGAGGGAGTTTACTAGTTTTGACAAAAGCTTTATTTTTGACTTTTGAAGTTTCTATTTTGCTTTAAGATTACAATCAAGGAGCAAATATCATAAAAATAATAGGCATTCTTAATCAGATTTATTTTATGCATATGTATAAAGACATTGCCTCAGCCACATGGGTTAATTTTGGGTGACTTTCTTTTATTATACTTCAAGTTGTGGGGTACATGTGCAGAATGTGCAGATTTTTTGCATTGGTATACACATGTCATGGTGATTTGCTGCATCCATCACCCCATCATTTAAATTATGTATTTCTCCGAATGCTATTCCTCCCCTATCACCCAACCCCTGTTATCCCTCTACTGGTCCCCCTCCCCCCAACAGGTCCCAATGTGTGATGTTCCCCTCCCTGTGTCCATGTGTTCTCATTGTTCAATACCCATTTATGAGTGAGAAAAATGTGGTGTATGGTTTTCTGTTCTTGCATCAGTTTGCTGAGAATGATGGTTTCCAGCTTCATCCATGTCCCTGCAAAGGAGATGAACTCATCTTTTTTATGGCAGCATAATATTTCACGGTGTATATGTGCCACATTTTCTTTATCCAATCTATCCTTGATGGGCATTTGGGTTGGTTCCAAGTCTGCTATTGTGAACAGTGCCCCAATAAACATATGTGTACATGTGTCTTTTTATTGCTTACTTATCTACAATTATCTATTGAAGGGAAAATTGCTCCTATTCATTTTCTTCCACCTCAAGGTAAAAAGGGGCTATACAATCTCTCATGAGATATGATTTCAATCCTTTCAAGAAGGAGAACATTCTTAAATTGCACAGAGCAATACACACATTAGTTATGGAAAATTATTTTGATGGTATAGAGTTGTCTTTTCCAAGTAGAAATTTTATGCAACAGTGTAATGCATAAAGTATATTCTCCAGTGTGATGTATTTTTAAAGACAGTAGTAATAGGCAGATAGCATTAGGCTGCATGGTTTTGGGGTGATGGCATGCTTACAGTGAGTCCAAAGGCACCTGTGTCCCTTTTAATTTCTTTATTTGGCACCCATCAGCAGATGGGATTGCCAAGGACCCTCATGAGATATTAGAACACCCAAACTCAATAAACTTGTTAACAACATCTGTTAATGTAATTATAAAGAATATGTATCACTATTAAATGAGTTACTAAATAAGTCAGTTTCAGCTCTACTGTGAAAGATTTTGTTTCGAAAGTTGGACAAATATATTTTTCACAGTGACTTTGGGAAAGCTGGTGGCATTTAGAAATGTTCGCAAGCTATATTTGAACAGCTACTAACCTCTTGTTAGAATAAAATTTACCTAGCCTACAGGGAAGATCGAGATCATTTATTCTCGTTTATTTTTACTTTATTTTAAACCAAGCTAACTAGATAATACATATATATCATTCTCAGAATGTTTAAAGTGAATATATTTTAAATAAGCCCAACTGCAGGTTGAGTAACTAAGAAAGATAAATTTACTTTTTTACTTTTTGGAAGAGTGCTGATTTACATAAAAATATGCAATAAAGACTTGTTATGGACTGAATAATGCCCCTCCCCCATTCCCCAGAATTCACATGTTGAAGTCCTAACTTCCAATGTGATATTTAGAGATGAGGTCTTTGAGAAGTAATTAGTCATGAGGTCATGAGGGTGGGGCACTCACTCATGATGGGATTAGTGACCTTATAGGAAGAACGAGAGAGAGAGAGAGAGAGAGGGAGAAAGAGATTATTCTCTCTTCACTATGTGAGGACACAGCAGAAAAGCAGCCATCTGGCCTTCTGCAAGCCAAAAAATCACCCTCATCTGGAATTGAATAGGCTGGAACCTCGTCTTAGATTTTCCATCCTCCAGAACTGTGACAAATAAATATTGTTTAAGCCCCTCAGTCAAAGATATTTGTTATAGCATCCTGAGCAGACTAATACATGTCCTATTAGAATGACTACATCAGATCTTATCAAGTATGTCTCTTACAAAAAGCTTATATGCATCAAGAGGGTTTATGAGATTATCACCACCTGCAATGATAAACTCTATGATCGTTATCCGCTCTGTACAATAGCTGTCACAAAGTTGCTATGTTGTGACAGTTTTGTATTGTTAAAACAATAGTTATAAATTTATAGCCCCTCTACCATTTATGCTATTTTTAATAAATTCATGTAAAACTAAATAACAAAGTAGTGAATTTATCAAAGTTATAATAGTTTCTTTCATTTCTTCACACACACACACACACACACACACACATCACACATCTTTGAATTTGTTTCTTCTAAAATTAAAACATTCTTAAATATCCCTTATGCATTTGGAAAATAAACTTGAAGTTGCACTCTATGTGGATGTGTGGATGTCCTAGACACCTTGTGAGCTTCAGAGTGATGGAAAGCACTGACACTGGAGCTGGAGTACTTGGGTTGCAGTGGGTCTGTTGCTTTCTAACTAGATTACTTGGACAACTCACTAACTTCGTAAGACTCAGTTTCCTCATTTGTAAAATGAAGATAATTATAGTGCAGGCTACCAAGATTTATTGTGATGATTAAATAAATCAATGTTTATTAGAGATTTAGAACACTATGTGGCAAGTGGTAGGAAATCATTAAATATTAGCTATTATTACTATCAAAATTAGCAAAAGGACTAGTCTAAATATGACTTTCAGTTGTAAGTCTTTAGGTTTTTCCAGTAACTGTTATTTATTTCTAGTTCTATGCTAACCTTGGTAGGTTAAGTGAGTATTTTATTGATATTATGATTGAAGGTATTTATTAGACTAGCTAAGATTGCTATACTGTAAGCTCCAGGAGGATAGGGACTATGTCTGTTTATTTCACCATTTAAAACACAGCACCTACACCAAACATGGTGTATATTAAGACATAGTAAATATTTGTTAACTGATACCTGTGTATCACTTGTAGCTAGACTGAAATAAACTATACTCATCTACCAAGGTTGAGCTTTAACTCAAAGCTCAAATCATTTGTGAGAAACATTAAGATGTCTAGGTTTTATTTTTGAGTCTTGGATCCAAATGGTTAGGCCTGTGCTCTTAGCCAAGAATAATTTTTTAAAAATCTTTCTTACATCAAAACAATTGTATCTCTATGAATGCATAAGCAGCTAGGAATGGAGTTTCTTCGTTTAAATAGCCTTGAGAAATACACTTAATTGGTTTAAAAATATTTTAACTTTGGATTTTTCACACATGCTCTCATTTCTCCTTTCAGTTTCAGCCATATTAAGTTATCTTTATTCTTACTGCATATGTACAGTCCACAAGAGAAGCCATTTGACTGTAGCTTAAAATGAGAACAGAGGTAGAGAAGGGAGAAGAAAGTAGCAAATAAGACAGTGATGGAGGTTAAAGTGGTTTCACAGATTTTTTGTTGCATTATTCAAGGAAATTCAACAACAAAGATGATCCTTTCTGCTTTATATTTTTTGGAGGCATATTTTCTGTTTTTAGTATAAAACTATTTACAAAATATTTAATGGACTTTATATGTAAGGCATTATGCAAATACTATGTAGAGAATAAGGATATTAATCCAATATGGTCCACTCCCTCAAGAAGCTTAACATGGAAAAAGCAGTGAAACAACAGAAGATGTATGCTGTTAGGTGCAATACAAGCTATAGAATTCTACTTTGCTTCTAAGCTCATACTTTCAGAATCAGCTTAGTTTTAGGGATGTCTTCTTTACTGAAGCCATAGTTGAAAATTTAGGTCTAATAAAAGGATAAATTTAATAGACCATCCGTGTGTGTGTGTGTGTGTGTGTGTGTGTGTGTGTGTGTGTGTTTATGTATATTTTGGCTTCCAAATACTATATTTTCTGTAAGTCATCCCTCACATAATTTTCACTCAAATAAGTACTATCAGTTTGTAAACAACCAGAAAGCACAAGCCATAAATGTGAGGTCTATTTTTCCACATGCTAGGGTTGTAGCATGTAATCTGCATATTATTGTGAAATGATTTAAATGTTGTATTTCTCAGTTATAAAAATTTAACATAATGCATAAATAAGATCAATAATTGCCTCTCTGTTCTCTAACTCAGAACCAACTGAGAAAGTCTTATCTTCCTTCAAAAATTAGCTAAGAATACACCTGCTCTGTGAATATATATCTTTTCTTTTCTAAAATGAGCATGTATTACTTTTTGAATCAGAAATCTAGTTGCTCCAAATAGAAAAAAAATGAAAACTTAAGATCTTTTTCTACTCCCATAGTGTATTTTACAGCTTATACATTTGCACATTTTGTTCATTCTAAAAAATCTCTTAATTTATATAAGCATTTCTGGTAGATTATAAGTTCCTTGAGAGTGGTAATTTTTGTTTTAACTATATATGTACAGTGGTATTTAGTAGCACCATATTTTTTGAAGAAATAAATGAATATGAACAAGCTTTTAATAATTTTACATTCATAAAATAATTGCCAGTTTTTCACATCCCCTACTATTGCCAATATGTGTGCAAGAAGATATAATTTTGTATTATTCTTCAATCACCTAATATTATAAAGTACACATTTTATGTTAATGCATATTTTTCATAATCATCTTATTTACTGCATAATATTGCACTGATACAATTTGTCATAAGTTACTTTACTATTCAAATTTTATACATATAAAGTGCTACAGTGAGGTTGCTTATACACAAACTTTTTTCTGGAGAATTATTTCTTAGAATTTTCATAATGAATATGGGTTGAAAAGGTAGTGTATAGACAGTGATGATAAAGTCTGGACAAACAGTAAAAAGCAACTACTTAAAAGTTACTGGAGAGCATACAAAAGCAGAATGAGGTAAGGGGAGAGTTTTCTCTTTAAAAAAAATAAACAACTGTATTTGCAAAGGACAAGAACTGCAAGTTTGAATTTTTCTTATCTGAGAGAGCTCCAAAACCACACAGCCATAGTGCAGATAAACAGTAACCTTACTAGACTGAGGTAGGGTGGAACAGAATTTAGGACTGGAAGAGCAGCCAGAAATTTATGGAAAAAATTTTGGAAGCAAGAAACATAAGAAAGAATGAGACCCCAAATCTGAGTGTCACTACCCTTGTTCATGAAACTACATGTATATAGGGAGAGACCAGGTGACACAGAAAAACAAACAAACTGCCTCAAAAACAAACAAAATCTTAGAAGGACTGGAGAAGAATTTTTCACCAGAAGACAGAACTGCACTAGATGTGTGTTTTCAGGTTGCTCCTTTTTCAACAGCATTAATTCCCCAACAATGGCCATCTTGGAAAGTAAAAAAAGTGAAGCCTTAGTAGCTTAAGTATTAGATGATAGAGTCCAAAGCTGACCAATCAGATGAAGATTTAAAAGAAAATCCACAGAAGCAAAGAAACCACAATCCAGTATAAAACTGGGCTAAGCACAAACTACAATTGCAGGGGAAAACCCAGGGAGCAAGTTTAATAAAAATGTAGCTGTTGAAAGATAGAAGGAAGGAACAGAGATATCAGCTGCTGCAATCTGTATGAAGAGTATGAAGACTGAGTCAAAGTAAGGTAACTGCCTATAAGAACAAGAACAATAAAAATCTCCAGAAGAACAAAACAGAGCCCAGACTCACTAAAACATATTATCTAAACTATCTAGTTTCCAAAACTTATTGGATATGCAAAGATGCAGGAAAGTGTAATCTACTCTCAGGGATAGAAAACTCAATAGAAGGAATTAACTCTAACTACATCCAAACTTAAGAGAAGACAGAGCAAAATGTCCAAATAGAAGACTCCATTAATTGTCCTGACTACAGGAACACCAAATTAAACAACTATGCACACAAAAAAGCACCTTCATAAGAACCCAAAATCAGCACAGGTACCAGCTTAGGCACAGTAGGGTAGAGCACCAAGTAGGTTGTTGGGATCCTCGATTCCAGGCTTTGGCTCTTGGACGGCAATTCCAGACCTGCCCTAGGCCAGAGAGAAGCCCACTACCCTGAAGGAAGAGTACCAGGCCTGGCAGCATTCACCTCAATCTGATTGAAGAGAATCCTTGGGCCTTGAATGAACATCAGAGGTAGGCAGGCAGTACTTGCTGTGGGCCTGAGGTGGTGGGGGCCATGGGGAGAGACACCTCTGCTTGTAGAAATGGTAGGGGAGACTGGGAAGCACTTTGTCTTGTGTCTGGGGTGCCAGGTCAGCAGAAGGATGGAGAACTAGATAGATTGCTGGGACTTCTCACTCTAGGCCCTGACTCTCATATGGCATCTAGGGACCTGCCCAGAACTGGGGCAAACTTGCTTCCCTGAAGGGAAGTACACAATCCTGGCTGTCATCGCCTCCTGCTGATTGTAGAGCCCTAGGGCCTTGAACATTATAAGTGGTAACCAGTCTTAGGCTGAAGCAGAATGGCATGTCACTGGATATCAACTCAAGTCTACATGAATGAACATCATTGAACATGACAAACATCTGTATTAATACACAATACTATACACACACACATTTTAATTTTTTCACAAAGTTCATTAAAAGTATTTGATTGTTCAAAACAAATTATAACTGTATTGAAGGATTTATAACTTATAACATTTAATATATATATTTTACATTCTTAGTGACAATAGTAATAATAACTGGAACTCAACAGAAATATACTTGTGCAAGATTCTTATATGTTCTTTGAATTTTTGGAAGTCATTTAATATTCAAACTATATGGATTGTGTGAAGTAAAATATATATATTAAAATCTTTGAACAACCATTAAATAACAAAGCCAAAAGATACTGCTGGAGAACCAATGGAAAATGTAAATAGAATATTAAAACTAGGTAATTAATACTAATAAAAGTAGAGTAGAGGGTTACAGGCAAAAGAAGCTAGAGTTACTTGGAATCAAATAGCAGAATATCACAACTAAATATAACAAGCAAAATCAGATAATTTTAGGCATGATTAAAAACAGTAAGCAATTAAATTTTACTTACAAGAGACTTACTTTAAGCACAAAGACACAAGTATGTTGACAGTAAAAAAAATGGGAAAGACATATCTTGCAATAGTGAGCATAAGAAAACTGAAATGACTATATTAATGTCAATCGAAATATATCTCAAGACATGGAATGTTACTGGGGACAGAGACACTTCATAATTCTAAGAGAGTCAATGCATTGACTAGGAGTGATAAATCAAACAACATGGGAAAAATGGTCAAAATTATGGAGTAGGAGCTCTGAAAATCACCTCTTCTATTAAACCAGTAAGAACAGTAGCAAAAGCTGTCAAAATCAAATCTTTTATAATGTTGAAGATAAAAGATTGCCACAATAGGAATGCTTATATTTATGTTTACTGGTTTTTTTTTGCTTTCTTATTTATTTTTTATTTTTTTATACTTTAAGTTCTGGGGTATATGTGCAGATCTTGCAGGATTGCTACATAGGTATACACATACCATGGTGGTTTGCTGCCTCCATCCCCCCATCTCCTACGTTAGGTATTTCTCCTAATGTTATCCCTCCCCATTCTCCCCACCTCATGCTATGACTCCCCTAGCCCCTCACATCCCCTCAACAGATCCCAGTGTGCAATGTTCCCATCACTGTGACCATGTGTTCTCATTGTTCAACACCCACTAAGGAGTGAGAACATGCAGTGTTTGGTTTTTTGTTCTTGTGTCAGTTTGCTGAGAATGATGGTTTCCACATTCATCCATGTCCCTGCAAAGGACATGAACTCATCCTTTTTTATGGCTGCATAGTATTCCATGGTGTATATGTACCACATTTTCTTTATCCAGTCTATCCTTGATAGGCATTTGGGTTGGTTCCTAATCTTTGCTATTGTAAACAGTGCCACAATGAACATACATGTGCATGTGTCTTTATAATAGAATGATTTATAATCCTTTGGGTATATACCCAGTAATGGGATTGCTGGGTTAAATGGTATTTCTATTGCTAGGTCCTTGAGGAATCACCACACTGTCTTCCACAATGGTTGCACTAATTTACACTCCTACCAACAGTGTAAAAGTGTTCCTATTTCTCCATATCCCCTCCAGCATCTATTGTCTCCAGATTTTTAATGGTTGTCATTCTAACTGGCATGAGATTGTATCTCAATGTTGTTTTGATTTGCATTTTTCTAATGACCAATGATGATGAGTATTTTTTCATGTTTGTTGGCCACATAAATGCCTTTTTTTGAAATGTGCCTGTTCATATCCTTTGCCTACATTTTGATGGGGTTGTTTTTTTCTTATAAACTATTTTAGTTCTCTATAGATTCTGGATATTAGCCTTTTATCAGATGGGTAGATTGCAAAAATTTTTTCCCATTCTGTTTGTTGCCAGTACACTCTAATGATTGTTTCTTTTGCTGTGTGGAAGCTCTTAAGTTTAATGAGATCCTGTTTGTCTATTTTGGCTTTTGTTCCTATTGCTTTTGGTGTTTTAGTCATGAAGTCCTTGCCTATGCCTATGTACTGAATGGTATTGCCTAGGTTTTCCTCTCGGGTTTTTTTTGGTGTAAGGTCTTATGTTTAAATCTTTAATCCACCTGGAGTTAATTTTTGTATAAGGTATAAGGAATGGGTCTAGTTTCAGCTTTCTGCACATGGTTAGCCAGTTTTCCCAACACCATTTATTAAACAGGGAATCCTTTCCCCAACATTGTTTTTCTCAGGTTTGTCAAAGATCAGATGGTTGTAGATGTGTGCCATTATTTTTGAGGCATCTGTTCTGTTCTATTGGTCTATATCTCTGTTTTGGTACCAGTACCATGCTGCTTTGATTACTGTAAACTTATAGTATAGTTTAAAGTCAGGTAGTGTGATGCCTCCAGCTTTGTTTTCTTGCTTAGGATTGTCCTGGCTATGTGCACTCTTTTTCAGTTCCATATATGAAGTTTAAAGTGGTTTTTCCCATTTATATGAAGAAGGTCAATGCTAGCTTGATGGGGATAGCATTGAATCTATACATTACTTTGGGCAGTATGGCCATTTTCATGATATTGATTCTTCCTAACCATGAGCATGGAATGTTTTTCCATCTGTTTCTGTCCTCTA